>LPNX010135559.1:4290-17120 GCA_001517045.1 Pseudotsuga menziesii | reverse complement strand
TATAAGATTCAATTTTTTATTTATTTTAAAAATTAATTGTTTGTCATTTTTTATAATTGTTTTTTGTAAGTAAGAGTGAGACTTTATATTAATATCAAAACCTCATTACATCTAGAGAGAAATTCACTTGATGAGATCACGAATTTTTCCACCTAGACTATTGTTGGTGAAAGTTCTGATCATAAATTCAAAAAAAACTACATAAACTGAGATGCCATACAAAAACATACCAAAATTCCTCCTAAACAACTTTCTAAAGACCCCTATAATTGGCAGCCCTAAAGGCTCGGATAAAACACATACATCACTTGAACCATAAGAATGGGAATACCAACCTTTACCCATAGGTAAATAAAAAACACGACCAACACAGACCATCAAATAAGAATGTGCGAGAGATCGGACATCCGCCCATGGCTCAAGCTGACTAACCCATAATTCTGAACATCTCCTGAAGAGGGAGCTTCCAAAACCTAGAATCCTAGACGAGTAATGAGAAATTCAAATTTGGAGTTCAATCATTGAATGGATTCCTTCCATTGAGCCTGGTTCATTTCCTCTGAGCCTTCGCTTATCTTATCCCAGTCCGACCTCCCCACAAGGTTCTTCATGACCTAGAAGAGAGATACTTTTTTCACTTAGAGGATAACTCTGCCCACAGTGTGTCCGGGGTCTAATATCCATTCCTCGGCTTTCTAGCACTTTGCATGTAGATTTTCATGGTCCAAATCCTCCCATAATTTCTTTTCAGTCGCATTAATGCGTTGTTGAATATCCTACAGGATTTCTAGCTCAAACATCCTTGATTCCCATAGGGACTTCTGTTGCACTCTGGAAGCTTTCCTGCAGCCTTCCTCCCGGGTTAGGAGGTGTTTCCCTCGACTTTTCCTACCTTCCATGGATAATTCTCCTAGCCTATACAAGGTCACCTGCTTTATTAGGTGAATAACAAGAGGGAACCGGTTTGAATTTCCTATGTATTTCTTCCCGTCACCTTCCGTGCTCCTAAATAGTAATTTCTTTCTCATGCTCATCATGATCATTAGCATACAAACGATACTCCACATCCGATCCATAGTCCTGAAAAGGATATTACCATACCTACAATCAAAATTCTTTTCTCCACCTTTCATGTCTACATGTACCTTGAACCGTTGGTTGGAGTGGTTCTTAATGACGATGCATTGGTGTGTTAAGTTACTAGTGTTTGTCACATGGCTCAGTTGTCCAAACAGTCGTCTATCCATGCCCTCCAAATACCTCCACATATGCCTAGTGTCCTGACTAGTTAGAGTCATGAGTATCTTGCATGTCCTGGTCCATTAGGACCATACACCTATCCTGTTTTGTCTCATCAATAATCATGTCCTACTACTTTGCCTCAACAACCTGATGCGTCTTAAATCCTATATTTTCCAACTTTTTAGCGACTTTGTTGCCTTGACGTTTGACGTGGAGGAAGCAGACCGCTTGTCCTACAGTTAGAAGACCCCTTAGAATTTCCAATCTTCCTTATACGCCATGATGGCACCACCTTAGCGCTCTGGGACCCATGCAACAGTTTCGTGATGAGGTTGGTGATCAATTGAGAATCCCTTTAAATGATTATAGGGATCCATCTATTCTTAATAACCATATCCAAGCCCTGTAATAAACCTTCCACTTCTGCCGTATTGTTTGTTTCCCACCCCAGGAAACCATACTTGAAACCAATATTTTTGCCTCTTCCATCCCGAATAATGCATCCATATCCCGCCAGGCTCGGGTTTGTTTTTGAGGCCCTGTCAAATTTAAGTTTGAAACAAACTTATGGTGGAGGAAACCATTTTTATGAACTTCCTAAAGTCCTGGTTAGGTTCTTTCTACAAACTTCTGAAGGCGTTGGTCTAGACAAACCTCAGGCTTGAAAACCCTGTGGGAAATTGTTGTCATGAAGCCTGGGGTTTGTCTGGACTAGCGAAGACCCTATGGGAAGTTGTTGCCATGAATCCTCCCAAATCCTAACCATTTGACCATTCCTGACCTCCATGAAACTATGATCCTGGACCAGCTTCCTCCCTTGCTAAGTCATTCTCCAAATGTGGGACCCCAATATGTCTACAGAGAATCTTATGAGATCATGTTTATCCCATCCTTTTGCATATTTATAGTGCCATAGTTTGGCCCATGGCTCTTAATAATGGGAGCCCCATCTCCACCAAAGCTTGGCCCCTCTCACCTCATTTCCCTTCTCTAGGTCTCGGAGTCCAAGACCTCCTTGGTTTTTTGGAGAGCAGACTGTCTCCCATTTTACCAAAGCCCACTTCCAGAGTTCCTGGGGACCACTCCATAAAACGTTTCATTGCAGATTCTTGAGATCCATCAATATGGATTTTGGGGCCAGCATCATAGAAAAACGATAGGTCGACATAGCATGAAGGACATATTTTACTAGTATTATGTGGCTTGCCAAATTTAGAGGCCTCAGGGTCCAATTCAATTGACGCTTCTTCATACTATCCAGAAGGTCAGACCAGGAACCCTTCGTGACAAATGAAATTAATAGAGAGGTCCCTAGATATTTGGATGGAAGGGAGCTATCCTTATATCCCAGAATACGAAAAATATTCCTTCTAGTAATTCTGGGAGTATTAAAAAAGAAAACCCAAGATTTGTGCTCATTGATCTCTAAACCCGAAGCTTTACTAAAGTCTTCCATACATTGTTTGAACTGCCAAGATTTTTGGATAAAGGGATGTCCCATAAGCATGGTGTCATCGACAAACTGCTGGTGCGTCTGTTAATCTATTCCAACCTAAAACCAGATTCATAACCCAGTTAATCCATTCCAACCTAAAACAAAAATATTCTAGCATTTTACAGATGAACTGCGAATTAAGTTTGTCATAGGCCTTAACAATGGCCAGCTTCACCATCATACCTAGATGATTCTTGACTTTGATAGAGTGCAACATTTCATGGATCGGAATGATTCCGTCTGTTATCTACCTCCCTTCGAAAAAACCTGACTACTCAAGGGATATTACACTCGGTAAGAGGGGATTCAGGCGGTTCGCTATTACCTTTGTAGCAATTTTTTAGATGACATTATAGAGGCTTATCAGGCTAAATTTATCTGGGGAATCCACCCCTTCTCTTTTTACGATCAAGGTGAGAAAATTTGCATTGAGATCCGACAGGATTCTCGAGGAAACCCCAGAATCCTCTACTATCCTCCACACATCCATCTTAACCAGTCCCAAAAAATGATGGAAGAAATTCACAATGAAGCCATCTGGACCTAGGGCAGTTGCTTCTTTCATCCCGAAAAATGCTTCTTCCACCTCATTGAGAGTTATTGGTTTCGTCAAAAGATGATTTTGCTCGTTCAAAACCAAGAGAGGAATGAGACATGTTATTTTCCCAATATCTTCCCTCCTATCCTGCATTGGATCACTCAGGATTTATGAGAAGTGATGATTCAGAGTGGCTTCAATTTTATCCTTGTTTTCCACCTGTTCACCCCTTGCATTCTTGAGTGCAAGAATATTGTTTTGCATTCAGTTCTGGATGACTGAGTTGTGAAAAAAATTGGTGTTTCTCTCCCCTTCCTTTAACCATCGATTTCAGGATTTCTAATGTCATAGAATTTATTCCTTTTTTTTCCCGTTCCTCTATCTTAGAGCAGAGGCGCAATTCCTCCATTTTTAATTTCATGGTGTAACATACCCCAAATCTCATAATAGTAAATTCAGGTGAAAAATAAAAAAAACTCCGTGGAAACAAAACATTTAAACATACAAATAGAATTCAACTCCTTGTTTACATAACCATAACCATTACTTTAGGATTAGGAACCTACAAAGTACAATCTCATAATGCAAATCTCACTGTATAATGTAATAATGTGCCAGGCTTATATTAGTCGTATGATCAAAACAAATACAAGTTGACCTTGCCATTTAGTTATAGAACCATATGTTGTACTCACCCCCCTTACACATCATTATCAACGGTGGAGGCGTAGTCTCCTAGTCAGCTGAGGAGCAATAACAAAATTAGATGACTAGATATGATAAAATAAAACTAATGTATAAAGTATGCACACATACGAACTAATTTATTCTACACTTGTCTTTTGAGAGTTATTCCAGGGATTTTCCACCATTGAAACACAACTCCCACAACCACCACTTTATATAACTCAACATACATATTAGTACCATAAAATCCTAGAGCATAAGTATTATAAACAAGGTAAGTTACATCCATAAACAAATCTAGTTGTTAAAGAGTACTTCTCTTAGCTTAGGCGACTGAAAACGTGTCTATGAATTTCCTCCCAACAGTAGGCTTTATTTACCATGTGTTTATCCGTCTAAAGTCACCCCCGAGTTGGGCAACGAATCCACTAAGGTTCAAGGTTATAAACATAAATTGTCCAAGTTTTAAGTTTTAAGATAGTATTGTCATCAAAGATATACTTTTCTTGTGGTTATGAGACTTATGATTCTCAACGGTCATAACATTTGAATTTTAAAACCATTAAACTGACTAAACCCTCACCAAGTTTTGTCCATAACAAAATGACATGTCAACAATATTACTTAAATGTATGGATACAAATATTTACCCCAAAATATCAAGAGTGTATTAATACGCAATGTATCCATCATTCTATAACAACCTTTTCTCTACTAAATTTACCTACACTAAAAAGTATTTATAAGTTACGTACATATTCAAGAAGGTAAGTCATAAACTATCTAGTAGAATTTTCATATACTAAGATGAGGACCTTTCCTTAACTAGTATATATATATAAATGACCCCTCTATAAGATTTAATATCAATTTCTTTCATGTTTAAAGCGATGTATGAAATATTTTCCATTACGGAGTATAAATAAGATCAACAAAATACTCAGGTAGACAACGTATTATATGCATATATATAATCCCAATATTAATGCAGCATTGGAAACTCGGTCATTTTCAAAGACATTAAACTCAATCATTTGGAAAAGAAATTAATGAAGCATGGAAACACAACATAAGTAGACAACTTCGATTTATTAAAACTCAGTAAGAAGATTGGTCAGATATCTAAGCTACATACCCTAAAATCGAAAACACATATAGATCTCATATTTTATTAAAAACGCAGGCATAATGGATTTCGTGATTCCTTCCCAGATTTGTTTATACAATTTTGACCATAGGAAAAATAGATATCACAATCCATAATATCTATTCAATTTGCAGGCGAGATCAATACCAAAACATGCCTTCAGATCGGCCATCCTTAACAAACATGTATGTTCTGTCTATCCAATGGACCAACAACGAAGTAAATTGTTGACTTCGTTGTTGGTCCGTTGTATAAACCGAACGTACACGTTTTTTAAGCTCAGGCCTTCAGATCTAATAATAACTTTAAATCTCAGACAAGGGATTTGTTAGAGATCGCATAAAGGATTCAATTGCAGACAAGGATTCAACCATTCAAATCACAGATCAAACACACAAGAAACAATCTAATTGGTCGCTTGACAGGAAATGTACAAAGGTCACGATTCATATCTCTATGATGCATACCCTTCACATATAACAATGAGCTTTAAACACAGTCAAGGTATCAACCATTCAAATCGTAGGTTAACACACAGGAAGCAAATCACTTGGGAAACCAATAGGCATGAGAGGTCACGATTCAGAGAGAAAAATAATACATTCTAGAATTCAGACGCACCCCTAGGGAATACGATTTCAGAGAGAGATGATACATTCCAGAATTCAAACGCATCCATGGGGAATACGATTTCAGAGAGAGATGACACATTCCAAAATTCAAATGCATCCATTACGAATAAAATTTCAAGGGTTTTAGATTTTCACATATCAACAAAAATATTGGGGAAATAATTTCAAAGTTTGAATTGACATATATCACTCAACTATTGGGTAGATTATTTCAGAATTCTATATATGTACTTATAATAAATATACTTACTACCAATATATGCACATACATGCATACCAAAACAGACATATAACTAACATCAATATGCAGAGTATGTTGAAGACGTTTTTAAGTGAAATCTTATACCAGGACAAATGGATAACAAAAATCAAATGCATACTAAAGAAAGGAGTTCCTACCAGCTTCCAGATCGAGTTCATGGTTTCGTATCTAGTTTAAGTCACAAAAGGATTGAACACTTACCAACCTCTAGATCCGTTTCGAATCAGTTCCAGATAGGTAACCAACCCATTCCGGAAATCACTAGACAGTTATCCCAGACAATGAGAGGAGTTGAGATATCAAACCCTCACTTCTCCTTTCCCAATGGATTTCCCTTCTCAATCCGATTGTTGACGCAATAACAATGATTGCTTGTTGTCAATGAAGTGGGACCCGAACGGTGGGGGAAGGTGGTTTTCACCCAGTCCACCCGAGGTCAATTCCCACGGAGACATGGCTCGCTGTGATAAGGCTCAAAGGGTAGACGCCCCCTGGATAGGCTACAGCTCCCTGCTCCTTGTCAGGATTGGAGTCTCGCTTGTGGGCTGTCGGTTTATACCACAGAGGTTATAGTGGCAGCCGACGGATTTGATCCTGGGCCTGGCCCAGACAATTGCGACCAGTTACCGATTCCTCTATAAAAAACAATGATTGCTTGTTTCAGATCTTCACCTCCTTCGCCCTCCTCCAACCTAACCTTTAAAAGAAAAAGTTCATAAAAATCCAGGCGACAAATGTCAGAAAGAAAAGGCCACGCTTCAGTTCGACGGATTAAGTTTCCTCAAAACCAGGCTCGCACATCCCATACTTAGAGGAAATGGTTCTCTCTTTGAGAGACCACTCCTTAAATCATGGTAATCGACAATATTACACCTTAGTTTTTTTAACAGAACTTCCCTCAATTCGTGGTGAAACTAAGACGTGGAGTAAATCTCTCCAAGTCGAAATCCCCCGCGACCAAGAACCCAATGAAACTTTTTATGTAGACGGATGATTTATTTCACACACAGAATTGAGTTCTATTCTCAAAATTCCAGCGCAGTAAGGTTACCAAAAAGGAAAAGTTCATAAGTCTTCCAAAATCATAAAGTGAGTTTGAATTATCTTTCCATATGTTAACATCTCAATTTTTTTCATAGGTCTACATTATTGTTTAATCCAAATAAATACTAAATCATGTAAAATGGATTTGCTTAATTATTTTAATATTATATACAATGAAAGATTTCTAAGGTTACAAAAGAGAAAAATCAATATATTGTCAAAAACATAGTGTCAAATTAGATTTTAGACAAGTCATTTCAAAGACCACTTCTTTATCCATATTTCAATTTGTCGTCAAAACTATCCATGTAAATGAAAGAGAGTATAAAGTGATATTACTTGTGAGTTATATGTTGACAAAACTATTCATGTAAATGAAAGAGAGTATAAAGTGATATTACTTGTGAGTTGTGAGTTATATGTTGAGGAGTGATTAAGGCTAGCTCACTTATACCTTTTGTCAAGACTAGAATATCAACATATTTATCAATGTCATTGAATAATAATATTTTGATTATGTTGTTAACTATACCTTATGAGCCTACTAACACAACCTGGTGGCATTTAGCTTCTAACGTTAGCTTAGGTAAATGCTTAAACCAAAGGAGCAACTCTAGTGTCTATGACACTTAAGATGACATCCGTCATCTAATGACATGGATTCCTAGCCAATCATCCCTCCCCCTAGTGGATTCATCCCCAAATCATTATTTTGGTCATGCAACACTTCCAGCCACATAACATTACCAATTTCACCAAATTTTGATAAAGCTAGTATTCATACTTACAGTGCTTTTTACTTACGCTTCACATTTTCCGGAAGTGTTCTGAGGGAATGTTACACGTGGTGTATCCAACATTTGTTCCAATGGTTTGGATATCTTGCAAGCGGCTCTCCATATTTTTTTTGTCAGAGAAAATATTACCAAATTATTCCTTGTTCCACTTTTTTATCTTAGCTTTCAGACCCTTCAATTACTATTGAAATTTGTACATACTTGGTTCATCTCCTCCACTCAACTCTTCCCACGACATCTTTATCTTTTCGTCAAAATGAAAGTGCTCCATCCAAACCTATTCAAACCTAAAAGGATTTTTGAATTGAGACCCCATATCACTCCACATTAGTTCAATTGGCCAATGACCTAATCCCATATTGGGTAACGTTGCGCAATGGATTTCACTCCTGAGACCTATAATGGATTATGTAACCAAAAAACGATCCAGTATGGATGCTATATGCCTCTCCCCCATTCTCTTATTGTTCTAGCTGAACCATCCTTCCCCAAGGATGATATCCACTAGGCCCAAATCTTCAATGGTCTTTGTGAAGGCTTCACTTCCCTCCTCCATATTGCATCTTCCTCCGTTTTTTACCTCCAACGAAGCAATGAGGTTAAAATGTCCTCCAACCACCCAATGGAAATTTTCTAATTATTCCTTGATTATTCTGAGAGAATGGAGGAACTCCCTATTCTCCCCTGCATGATGGGGACCATATACATTCATCACTATCCCTAAAATTGGAAACCCTACAACCTTGAACTCAGTCGAAAGAGGATACTGAGTCCCTTGGAATCCTCCTAGACTCACCAAGGTGGGATCCCAAAGAATTCCTAGTCCCACCGAGTGTCCTCTCGCATCCATCCCCATCCCTTCACTTCCCCTCCATATTTTCCTGCTAAGATCCTAGATTTGGGTCTCCAGACACTTTGTCTCTTGCGGAAATACAACAGTCGGATTTGTCTTCTTGATCTTTTTATAAAGAATCTTGATTTTTTGAGGGTTGTTTAAGCCTCTAATATTCCAGGACAAGATCTTCATTGGGGAAAATTATACACCCATCGCAACTTTAATGGTAGGATACTGGCATGAATCTACCAAGAGCTTACCTACATTTGCAACCCTATATTTGTTTGTTTTTCTTCCTGTCTTCTTTGATGGTTCTTCATATTTTCGCTTCGTTTCGCTGTGATATCTGGAGCTGATCCCAAGCTAGTTGGCCAAACAAGATTTGATGATAGCTTCTTTTAATAGGATTACTTGTTCCTGTGGGAGATAACCTTTCCCTTTATCCACATAGGCTTGTTCTATGCCCTCTAGATCTAGATCACCTATGTCCATGTCCTCAGTCAAGTTTAGCCCCTCCATACCCCTTATCTTCCTCAGTTTCCTCCTCCATCAGTGAGGCAGCTGCGGGAGTTCCCTCTTGGGGTAAGATACCCTGATTGGTCGTTAGCATCTTTTCCTGATTTTCCTCCTCATGACCTTCTAGAGCCTCAAACTTGTTTGAGACAACTATCTTTTTATGCACTTCTTGGCTGTCTTGTTTTTGGTTTCCTTGTTTCCGTGATGGTGCTCTTGTAAACCCTTGTTCTGTTTGTAGCTCATCATTCTTCGGGGTTATCTTTGGGTTATTCTTTGGACAATCCCTAAATAAGCCACGGCCATATTCATGACATCTATGGCATCAAAATGGGATTTGTTCATAATCTAGGGTTTGCATTCAATATTCATCCTCCCATGTCATCCACATTGCTTTTGGTAATTATTTTGTTAGATCCATATAAATGCAGATCCTTGCATAGGCTGTGTAGTGTTGGATTCGTGTTTGTTCTTAGATCTTGATAAAATTTCCCAGATAGTTCCCCAAATCCTCCAAGATTTCTGGATCCCAAAACTCACTTGGAAGGGAATACAGCCTAATCCATACTGGAGCGACTTTCATATCTTCCTTCTCTGGGAAAAACTTTTCTTTCCATGTTAGCAAGAAATGCCTCGTGAATAAAAGAAATAAGGCCCCCCATCCAAAAACCGATTTCTATCGTCCAAGGTGATGAGAGATATGGTGAAGATTCAAGAACCCTTTACAACCCATATGGAGATTATAATGACCCTTAGGTTTCTAGGTCGAATTAATCCACCAGATTAGGGATTTTTCTGAGGGTTGCATACCCACGAACTTCCTTATCAAATCATGATCTAACATAAACTGGATCCATTGTCTAATCTTCTAAGAACGCACTATGATGGATAGAATCATGGTCGCTTTCGGCATGCATTTCCCTAGTTTCCTTACCATTGAAGCTTTTGCATGGGTCTGTCCATGGGCCAGATCGATTGGGATATGTCCAATCTTGAGATCGTCTGAGTGAGGATTCGAGGAGGTTGGCATGCCCCGCCATTTTCCCTCCACCATCTTTCGTCATACCGACCCCCTCCAGCAAAGCTCCAGCAGTCCTTCATCCTCTGCTCCATCGTATTTTCCGCTTTCCTCTTATCGATATGATGATATATCTTGTTGTTTTTTTATAATTGATAAATATTAAAAACTTTAATTAAATTATTATCTTGTTTGGTTAAGGTGTGGGTTTCTTTTACAACGGGACTTCAGTTCAATATCCTTAGGAGTGATTTAGTGGGAAAGAGACAACACAAAATGTAGCCATATTAAGAGTTGGTGTGACCAAGGAAAATGACAAACAATAAGACACCAAATTGACTCTTTTACAAGGGGAACCTAATTTCAATACCCTTAGGAGTGATTTAGTGAGGAAGAGACAACAAAAAATGTAGCCATATTAAGAGTTGGTGTGACCAAAGGAAAATGACAAACAAAAAGACAACAAAATTACTATTTTACAAGGTCACTTAAGTTCAATACCTTTAAAAGTGGTTTAGTGGAGAAGAGATAACAAAAAATCTAACCATATTAAAAATTAGTGTGACCCAACCCAAATGACAAACAAAAAAAACCAAAAACAATTATATTTACATGATTTTATAAGTTAAAACAAAAATTAAATTAAGTAAATTATTTGGTATATAAAATTTTATATTTTCTAAATTAAGTTGACTGGTCAATTATTTTCTATTTTCTAGTATGGTATGTTCTTAACAATACAAGAAAAATGGTAGTTTAGTCTCATTTTAGCACCAATTTTTGTGAAGAATTTTAAAAATGCTTAATTTTCAAATAGTGGTGCAAAAGTGGAGACAATGTGGGGATATGAAAATGGTGTAAAAGTGGAGTTTGTAAAAAATGTTAATTTTGGTGGTAAATGACTACATGGCATTCCATGGTGTATGGTGCAAACCACCAAAAATCGATCCTAAGTGGATTGAAATTTTGTGGTGTAAAACACCAAAACTAATCCTCCGGTAATTTTGTGGTGTAAAACACCAAAATTTTGTTAATTTTGTGGTATATTATTATTTAATATATTTTATAAAACAAGTAGAGTAGCCGGTAATGTCTCCTGACCCGGGCCTTCCTTCCTTGCCCGATGTGAACAAGTAGTTCCTTGCTGGATCTAATGAATGTAAACTTTTTTGTTTCCATGGGAAAAGCTTTTTTCTTGCAAATATGCCAAAACAATATTAATTCAAAAACTAATAAAATGGTTTACTTATTTGAATGTTAGTTCCTGAGTTTATGATCCCATAATGAATCAGTCAATTCCTATATGAACCTATCTTTTACTCGCTGTCAAAACTTCTTCCTTCCAAAAAATTTAGTGATTAGATTAAGGAAAACAAATATTAATTCAAATCTAATAAAATAGATCATGATGGATTCACATGTTTCATTGTCACCTCATGATGAATCATTGCTTTCAACATAGTGGATCCATCATCAAACCTTTTTTTATCCATTCACTCGCAACAACAATTAAGGCTTCAAGTTTATAAAAAAAAATTGGAATACCTTTGAGATTTCTCAAATTTTTTAATAATATATTAACAATTTTAGTAATTAATATAAATTTTCTTTTTTAAAAATGAGGAATGTAATATCACTAAAAAAAAATCATAAAAGTAAAAAAAAATATTTACTGCTATAATATTAAGGGATTAGATGAAATACTTACAGATATGTAATAAGTATTTTCCAAGGTCTTAAAATACTTATATAATGACAGTTCTAAGGGCATCATTAGTATGCCAAAAGTTCTTTACTAACCTTAGTTGACATAAATAATATTTGTAGAAAGCTGAAACAACTTGTCCTACTTTGTTTTTAACCTTTCTCTTGCAATTATCGAAGTAATCACAGTTTGTTGTTGTTCTGAAACTAAGCAGGCTTTGTAGGTAAGTTTCGAGTCTTACTTAGCCTCACCGGCTAATGCATGGAAAATTTACTTCGTGTGTGCAGGTAGAAGGATTAACCTTGGCACAAAAAATATCAAGACTTACCCGCAACTTCAACTTACCATTCGAGTGCCACAATGGTTTTAAGAACCCACCTAACTAAGCCATACTTAATCTCTAAGTTGTAACTTGGTCTCCCTCGGAAATATAATTGAAGGCTTAAATGAAGGTTGATTATATGCATGGATTCATTGATTTGACAGTTTATCTGTGTTGGTAATAACTCCCGATCGATTATTATTCCAATGCAAATGCCTATATTTATACAAATTACATGGCGGTTGGGTTTCACCTTCCGCTCAGCCTGTTTGGCTTCCTACTATTTATTTATTTATTTATTTACATTATATAACCCTAACGGATTATATTCTAACAATCCCCCTCTTAATCCGAAGGGGTGTTCGTAAGTCCGAGCATGTTTCTAAACCTTTCAAACTTTTCTCATCCAAGCGCTTTGGTGAAGATGTCTGCAACTTGATCATTTGTGGAACAATGTCGAAGATGGACTGTCTTGGATTCTACATGATGTCGAATCAAATGATACTTTGTGTTGATGTGTTTGGTTCGATCATGGAATCTAGGATTCTTAGCCAGCTTGATTGCAGAAGTATTGTAGACCAGTAATGGAGCGG
>LPNX010135505.1:0-80760 GCA_001517045.1 Pseudotsuga menziesii | reverse complement strand
AGAACATCCAATTATGATATAACAAAGGCTTTGGTCATAAGTTGTAACACCTATTCCTCTAGGACTCATGTCTCATGCACAATGTCCTAAAAATAAATGAATACCTTAAATTGAGGGAAATTTAATTGAACCTATGATTGCTACTTGGGAATAACTCAAATGATTCTAGTGAGCATTCTTAGGAGTAGGATCCAGGGACTCTAGTGAGAATTCTTAGGAGTAGGAACCAGGGACTTATGCATTAATAGTTCATGGTAAGGATCATGGTTCATGAAAGGGCACCCATAACATCATTACTATTTCTATAAGGCATTAACTAGCCTTACCATTAAGAGGTCATGTGTGTACTTGTTTAAAAAAAATTGATGATCATTTGATGCTTACAACCTTCATGTAGGGCCAAAGGAAACTATTTCCTCCGGTGATCATGTCTAAAAAATAGAGAACCACACCTATTGCTCAATACGTCCAATAAGGATATAACTCCGAGTTTTACATCGTCTATACAAAGGGTAGGCCTTGTGGTCTAGGCCATGCTTTATGACCAAATACTAGAGACAAAGGCCCTAAGACCCGTTCCTCTATGAATCATGTATCATGTATCATGCACATGCTCTTAAAAACCAATTTCAAATAAATTTTTATAAAAAATTTATTATTTGTCTCGGGCCTACAGTTGATTAATTGTATTTATGGTTCATATAGGTTTGTTTAGTTGGTATTTTATCGATTTTTTTCAATCCTCCATGAATTCACGGAGGATTGAAAAAAATCGGGCAGTATTTCGGCTTGCCCGAGACACATTTCAAAAATAAACTGGTAGCATAAACCCTAGCAGTTGACATAATTTATATATATATATAACAAATTAACAAAAAAATTCAATTTAACTACAAATTTTCAAAAATCCGGCAGCATTTCTGCTTGCCGGTACACATTTTAAACATGAAAATTATAAAAATATAAATTTACTAAATTTGAAAACAAAACTATAAAAACATACATTTACTAAATTTGAAAACAAAACTATAAAAACATACATTTACTAAATTTGAAAACAAAACTATAAAAACATACATTTACTAAATTTGAAAACAAAATTATAAAAATATACATTGTCAAATTTTATAAATTTATAAAAAAAAAATTTAAATTCCATTTAAATTGAAAAATGTTACCTCTTTGCTCCAACATTGTGATGAGGATGGGTTGCTTTGGGGCAATGGTCGCTGTTCCTCGGTCGAGTTCACTGTCCCTCGGTCGAGCTCTGTCCCTCGGTCGAGTGATTGAAAATGACAATTGGGGCCCCCGCGGCCCCTTTTTATAATTTTTTTTGAAAAAAGTACCTCGACCGACGTCCATACCTTGGTCGAGGTATTTATTAACCCTCGGTTGAGGTTATAATACCTCGACCAAGGGTTAATAGATACCTCGACCGAGGGCTGAAAAAAACCTCGGTCGAGGGCTTTATAGAACCTCGGTCGAGGTATTAATACCTCGGTCGAGGTATTAATACCTCGGTCGAGGGCTTAACAAGCGCTCGACCGAGGTACGTTTTTTTGTTTCTGGCAAGATGCGCTTGCCAAAAAGTGTTACCTAGGTCTGTGGATTCACCCATCTCTAACATGATACAAGCCATTAAGTTGTGACACTACTAACTCCGAATCAAGACGCACCTCAAGAGAGAGAACACCATGTGAAATGGCATCCCATAGAAGCTCGATAATGACACTATATTCAACAATATTGTTTGAAGACGACCGTAAACATACACCTCCTGAAGACAATACCTGACCCGTAGGAGTATAAATCACCCAAGCAACAGAGGCTAAGTGTTGAGTGTGATGGCTTGCACCATCCACGAATCCTATATAGATAGAAGACTCCCCTGGAATCTACCATAAGAAACGGAAGCTAATCAACAAACTTGATCACCATAATTTACAATAGTTAGCCTTGGCTGAAAATCATGCATAGTATTTTTTAAGATAGAGCCCATTTCTAGGCTCCGCTAAGGTCGTCCCTTCATAATCTACTAGCTCATAAGCGCCCTTCTCTAACACACACTTAACCATGTAAGGACCATGCCACATGGGGTTGAATTTTCCTGCCCCCGAGGGTTCTTTAGCTTGATCCCACAAAAGGACCAAATATCCTTCACTAAAACTCCTTGGATAGACAGATTTATTATACTAGACCTTAACATGACACTTATTCACTTCTAGAGCCACTAAAGCATCTCAACGCTGCTCATCAAGCTGCTCTAAATGGACCAAACGCTTCTCCAATGGGGAAGTGTCTGGTAAGAGATCTATGGCTAGCTTCAAAGAAGGGATCTCGCACTCAACTGGAAATACAGACTCCACCCCATGTACAAGCTAATATGGAGAAAAACTGGTGGCAGTGTTAACCGCGGTACTATAATCCCACAAAATAGGATACAATATAATGTGCCAATTAGTCTTGCTTTGTGCAATTGTTAACACCCAAAAAGTGTTCACTACCTCATATACCCCACTACATGGCTCATTTGTCCATTTTCCTACCATATTTCCCTTAAAAACACCTTTTTTCCTCCAAAAATATCCAAAATTCCTCTAAAAATAGCAAAAATCCCCTAAAAAGGGAAGAAAAAATATAAAATAATGAGGAAAAGGAGGAAAAAACCCTATACAGCTGCCTTAAACCATATGGTTTCCAAAACCATGGGCCAGCACTCCACCACTGAAAAAATATAAATAGGTGATGGAGACCCCTTATTTCATATCCACAATCATAAGCACCCTTACTCTGCCAAAGTAGCTCTTGAAACCCTAGCTCACCCTTGAGCTATTTTCACCTTGAGAGCCCCTTTTGGCCCATTTCCTCCATTGGAGAAAGAGAAGGAGCAAGTTGGAGCTTGGAGCAACCTTCTTGGATCACTGCAAAGGGCTTCACCAACCTTCACATTGGAGGTAACATTAATACAAAAGCCATTCTTTATATCTTGTTTTTTTGTTTCATGCACATGTTTAGAGTAATTTATATTTCTATTTTAGCATTTTAATTTACATTTACTGAACTGCTACTAAGGAGTCCCTTCTCCTTAGTAGGTGCTCATTCGCACAAGCTAGGGGTAAAACCCTAGCTACAACAATGGTTTGTTGGAGAATGGATTTGAGTGATTTGTTCACTGCTTCAACCTATCCATTCGCTTGAGGGTAGTAAGAGGAGGAATGCTCTTGCTTATACCCTAACTTCAATGCCAACTCTTCCATCATACGATTCTGAAAGTGCCTGCCATGGTTAGTGACAAGCTCTTTCGGAATACTGAATCGAGTAATAATATGGTTGAATATGAAGTGCATGGTTGTCTCACCGTCGGATTTAACTGTAGGCATAGCCTCAGCCCATTTCGTGAAGTAGTCAATAGCCGCTATGATATGATGATGCCCCCCAGCTGAAGTTGGGTTGCAATCCATGAAGTCAAGCCCCCACTTAGTGAAGGGAACGACGGTGATAATGGGATGTAATGGGGCAGGACGTGGGCACATATTACATGCAAACACCTGGCAAGGGTGGCACTTCTTGACCGCATTGACACAATCTTTAAAGATTGACGGCCAGAAATAACCCGCTCTCAAGATTTTTTAGGTTGTAGAAATCCCAGATAAATGACCACCACATGCCCCTCTATGGAAATCATTCAATACAAGCTCAGCCTCCTCATGAGTTAAACAATGACGTAAAATGGAATCTACCCCATGGCCGTACAATGTGTTATCCACTATGAGGTAATTCATAGATACGTGACGTAATCGTTGTCGTTCATCCCATGAGAGGTGAGTAGGGACCTTCAATGTTTGTAAATATATGATAATGTCTCCATACCATGGATCCAAAGTTGAGATTAAGAATATGTGCTCATCGACAAACGTATCTTCACAAACCTTCTCCTCTTCCTCACTTGGGAAATCTGATATAAGCTCTGCAAAAATTAACAAATTCTTTGATTTTGCTGAAACAAAATCGAGATCGAATTCTTGCAGGATGATAATCCACTTATTATACTTTCCCCCAATCATCCTTCTAGCGAGGATGAATTGAAACAGATTGACATGGGCTACAACCAAGGTCTAACGAAGGAGAATGTAATGGCTCAATCATTGAACCGCATGTACGGTAGCTAAGGCAAGCTTCTCAACATGGGAATAATAGATCTTTGCGTCAATAAGGTTTCAGCTCAGATAATATATGACATGCTCTTGGAGCTCCTCATCCTCTTGAACCAAAACCATACCAATCATCTCCATGGATGCGGCCACATAAAGTAGAAAGTCACAGCTATAGTCGGGTGGACTAATCACCAAGGTTGATGCTAAGGCTTGTTTAAGCACATTGAAAGACTCCTGGGCTTGCTCATCCCAACAAAAGGTGGTGTCCTTATTCAAAAGACGCATAAAGGCTCTAGTCAAATTGTCAAAACTAACAACGAATCTCCGTAAGAAGTTTTCCATGCCTTGCAAACATTGAAGATGTCTAATGTTTTTCAAGGGATACAATTGAAGTATTGCCTCTGCCTTCAAAGGGTCAGCTCTTATACCCTCCTTGGAGACAATGAACCCTAATAAGCGACCAGACTTCACACAAAAGATGCACTTATGAGGATTTAACCTGACCAAGTAATGGCGGCACCTTTCGAACACTAATCTCAAATGGTAGGAATGCACCCTCATACGAGAGTGATCAGCAAGCTCATCCAAAAAAACTTCAATAATTGATTTGAGTTCATGGAAGACCAAGGTCATAGCCCACTGAAAAGTTGCTCTGGCATTTTTAAGGCCAAAAGGCATCTTACGATATGAAAATGCTCCCCAAGGACAAATAAAGGTAGTTTTATGTTGGTCCTTAGGTTTAATTTGTATCTGATTGTACCTAGAAAAGCCGTCCATAAAGCAAAATACCTCACTTGTCGCACACTCATCCAAATTATGATCAATAAATGGTGTAGGGAAATTGTCCTTAGGATAGGCACGATTCAAATCATAGAAATCAGTACATATGCGGATCCTTCCTTGCTTCTTATCAAATGGAACGGGGTTTGAAACCCACTCTGTCAAGGGAATGCGATAGATAAAACTAACATTTAATAGTCTTGCTATCTCTACCTTAATCGCGGGTACTTTACGAGGATTCACTGCACGCAAGCGTTGTCGAACAGGCTTAGCATTGGGATAAGTTTTAATCTCATGTTCAACAATGCGAGGGTTTATACCTGGCATTTCATCATAAGACCAAGAAAAGATATCACAAAATTATTTAAACAACTTGGTATACTCTTGAATCTCATCATGGGAACATTCTGCCCCAATAATAGCCATCGGACCAAGAGAGCTTAACGGAATCACGGGACTACCAATTCTCTCACTAAGAATCTCCCTATAGTATTCACACTCCAAATGGTCAAGCTCAAGGAGAAAATAACATCTATGGTGCAATTCTTCCCAAGGTGTCTCAACCCTAGACATAGCCTCAATAATAGCCTCATCAGAAGGAAAAACCCTATCAAGGTAGTCATGTGGGTGAGAAGACTGAACTTCCCATGCAGGCAGTACATACGGGTCCTCCTCCTCCATCCGTGAAGAGGAAGGAATAGGCTCTACAACACATGGAATATTAGCTTGATAAGCTATCATAGTTGCAGGAAACAACACGTCCATCTCGATGGGCTCATTCGAAGGGCTCGGTGTAGGAAGAATCCAAGGATCTTCCATATAAGTTGTGCAAAAAGACACCAATCTCATAGATGTTGAAGCCTCACTGGAACTAGAACCTATCATAAGGATAGGTGTAGGACAACTAAAGCTTCCCATAAGGGATGGATACATGCCAACACCCACACTCCCAGTTTCTGACTGAGAGTTCTCTACAATTGGGATGGAAGCTCCTGAAGATGCAATAACCGATGGATTCTTGAATGACGTTTCATCAATCATAACTGCCTTCCCATTAAATGGAAGGCATACAACTCAAAATAGAGAAGAATCTATGGCTTGCATACTGTATATCCAATTCCTACCTAGCAACAAATTGTAGTCAAGGGGCGCATCGACCACCTCGACCTCTATCGCAACAGTCTTCCCTCCCAAACAGACTTTAAGAGAAGGAATAATGTCGTGCGGTCAAAACAATCTTCCATCGAAAGCAGTCAACATGGTACTGGATTTAGACAACTCGAGGGAACCCAAACCCTTCCAACACACCAAAGACATCATGGAAGCAGTAGCGCCTTCATCAATCACAGCGCATTTGATGGTTATGTTCAGACATTCTACATGAATCAAGAGAGACACATATTAAGGCAAGCGAGGCTGAAGTCCCATGGTTTCAAATTTGATCACGGAGGAAGAATTATCATCGTTCACACCTAGGGAAGAAAGCAAAGCCTTCCTTTGCGAAGGACAGCTCTAAAGTACTTTAAGTGCAGACATTGCACAAGAACTGTGGCCCAAATCCTCAACAACAGAATAGTTCTGGGAAGCTCAGGCATTAGGATTGTGCCCCAAATGCTTAAGGACTCCTTTAGGAATGCGAGGTGCAACTTTAGGTTTATCCACAGGTTTTTCAATACGTAAAGGACTCCCACGTGGGTCAGGTTCCTTTCCAAGGTCGGGTTGTGATGAACCATAGTCCTTCGCACGAGTCACAACTTTAGTAGCACGGACCATATTGATGCAACCATGACCACTAGCCTTTGGTGGATCTTGATCACCACCAGATTGATCATGGGTCCTCAAGTTCATGTTTTGATTATGTGGTAAAGGGTTGGTCAGCACAGCTGGGCCTTGTGCTATGAATCTCGAGGCTTCATCAATCTAAGGGCACAAGTGAGTTAGGTGGTCTTCCTTACACAATTTGCAAGGAAACTTAACCTTAAGTTTAGGTTGCTTGTCCCCCCCATCATTTCAGGCATTCTTGTCATTAGAGTTGGCATTTTCATTCCTATTCGCACCCTTACAATTGTTTTTACCATTCTTTTTATTCCTTCCAAGTTGTTGGTTACCCTTCTGGTCCAACGATTGCACCGAAAGCACACTCACCATTTGGGTGGGTTGAGATGAAGCTGTGGCTTGTCCCGAGGCAGATTGGTTGATAGATAATTGACTAATTTGTTTCACAAACAAATCCGCAGGCTTGGCACTCGTACAACCAACAATCTCGTCGGCATGTGGTCCAGGTTTAACTTTAGGGTCGAAACTAGAACGTGGAGCATTAGGAATAATCTCATATAACAAACCAGATTGAGCATAAATAAATTCTAATTCCTGTGCCCTAAAAATGGCTTGTTCCTCGTTCTGAACTCCAGATGTGGAAACATCCTTCGCTATATAAGGAAATAACGATTTAAGGAACCACTTAAGGAGAAACTCTGGCGGTATGAAGGCTTTAATCAACCTCTTCTGTCTACGCCCCTCTTGGATATGGTCCGAGATATGCCTGGCTTTATCTTGCTGAAATGTCGACAAGAGTTCCATACCAACATTGTAACGCACTGGTAGCTGGAAGTGGTTGATAAAACTCATATCCAGGTCATCGAACAAAGCGAATGCCTCCCTAGGTAACTCTATATACCATTTCACGTGCAGGCCCTGTAAGGGTGCGTTGAAACAACCTTAAATGGATTGAATCTTCGTGTAAGGAATTTGAAGAGCACCATAGGTGAAATGTAGTAACATGTTCATTCGGATCTTCTCCTAGTTTTCCCTCGAATTTGTGGATGTCTAAGGGAAGCTTATTAGGGATAGCCGACCAAGCCAGGTCATGAGATATAGGATCGTTCGTCAGTCTTGACAAGTCAGGAAGATTTAGCATTGTGAGGAAAGGGAGCCTAGGATGATGTTGCAGCTGCAACTGTTTTCCCCAAATTTTTCAATTTTGGCCCCCCTCATGATTTTAATGTTTCTTTGAATCGTTTGGACCCATGAACTTTTTGGTAATTCTTTAGTTTCGGATTATTTTGAAGATTAACTCTCTTCCTATTTTCAAAAATTTCTTATGTTTGAAATTGCTGTGGGTCGCGGATTTTAGAGTTTGTTTTTGCTAGTCGAAGATGAATCGGATTAATTGTTCTTTGTAAAGCCGTTGTTTCGGAGGTGAAACAGGTTTTGATTGTTGCTAAATTTTAAGGTTGTTTTGAACACTTAGTATTTTTATTGATCTGGCATCAGAGTATGCTTTGATCGGAGGCTGTTGTCTGTTTGTCTTCTGACGTTGCGGCTCCCAAAGTAGCTAAGTACCTGTAATGTAAGTGCTCTGCCCACCGATGCGTGTTGGTTTTTAGTCGCATGTCTGTAGCCTTTCTTCTTCTTCCCTTGCGGCTGTGCAAAGCACTTGTCTTGCAAATTCGATGTCTTTCCGATTGCCGACTGGAAGCTTTCCCGCCCACATTTTAGGTCATAGCTCTTCCGACTCCGACAGGCTTAATGGTTTCGTGGTACTCGTCACCTGTTAAGACCTGCTTATGCGGCTGTAGATAAGACTACCCAGCCGATGTTTAGTGTTTAAGTCGCCGATGAGTTTTCTCTTTCCATCATAGTCGTGCCGGCATTTGTTAAGGTTCTCATAACAGTAATGTAGTACATGGCCTCTCTTGATGATTAACCATTTTGGTTGGTGTAATTTGATGTTATTGAAAATGTAGTCCCAATGAATGACACATGTTGTTTAATTGCAGGTGGACTCAAGAGACTGATTCAGACCATCGTGGCAGAAGGGAGCTAGGCAGTTTTGGCAAAGTTCGAACCAAAATCGGTAGGATCCCAAGGAGAGCCAATGAAAGAGAAGGCAAAACCAATAGCGACAAAGGCCCGGACCTGGAAAGATTTGTCAGTTACTTAGCAGATCATGAGTGCGCATAGAAAAGATAAGATGGGGATATTAAATGTCTTTGGGGATGGAAAGGTCACATGTTCAAGGGAAACCCAAGTGATTAGCTAATTTGTTTTAAATATAGGAAAGTTAGAACTTACAAGGGATTTTTCCTTGGACAAACTTGTGAACTATTGTTTGTAAGAGGAACTATTTCGTTTTACAATGAGAAATTGCAAATTTTGCCTGTTGGAGAAGGTGTTATGTGGAATGTTTCAATGTGATAAAATGAACAATGTTGAAGGGGAACTATTTTTTTTTTTACTATGTTTCATTAACTGTGAGAGCGTTCTAACCTTCTGAACCTATGTTCTTTGCCTGAATGTTCTCTAGTATATTCTGTGATGTTTTCCACTATGAGTAATGGGATTTTTTTAACTATTGATGAGCTATCTTATCATGTATAATTTTATTCATGTTTATATGTTTTGGTTATAATAACAGCTATATGTGATTTGCCATAACACGTGAACAGTATTGCATTACTCATGAATTAATATCTAGCTCTCTAGAGATAGCCTAGTTAGTACTACTTTTCTTGCTTTATGTGCGATTTAGGTGCTTGTGAGTTTTAAGACGAAAGGTAAGAACCTACGCATCACTTTGTGAATACTCCTAGCATTCTTTATCAAATATGCATGTTAAATAGGCACTTGCATATCATACTTTAAGTCTAAAATAAAAAAAATATATACACGGTGGATCGGGCCACAACCGGTAAAACCTTTATTTTTGTTACTTGACCTATGGTAACCGGACTACAAACTGGATGGATTCCCTACACTAAACAGTCACGAGCTAATCGAGAACGTTGACTGGGGAGAATCCCTTGCTGTTGCCGCCTGCAATTTTACAAGCCTTAACAGATGAGCAGGTCAATGCCCTACACCCTAATAATTTTGGTTCACATAATCCTGATTACCATAACCACCATGGCCTTGGCCATAGTTCCCTCCTCCCATATAACCCATATAGGGTGGCATGGAAGCACCATAATGTGGTGTGCCTTGACTATGTGGGGCTACAAAGCCATAATTCAGAGAGTAAGCGGGTTGTTGATACCTGTACCCATATGGTGAATAACCCTGTCCATATTGCGTCCCATAATAAGGTCCATAAGACATCCCATGAGATGTCCCATGAGACACTCCGTAAGTAGGAATATATGTTCCGAAAGTAATAACATGACCTCTAGAAGTAGGGATATGACCTCTTGAAATAGCAGGAGGTGCTTGACTCTAAGACACAACTATGCGAGTAGCAGTAGCACAGACATGACTCATAGCAACATTTCATCCTGGAGGACCATGTGAATGAGGGGGAGGAATAGCATTCGAAGAACAAGGAATAGAGGACGAAGGGACATGTGAAATTATGTATGTGTTGTTCCCTATAGTCACTTTCCTCGGATCTGGTATCCTAATAGGATCACTAACACTAGGTCTAAAAGAAATATGTGATGTAGCTTCCACTGCCAGGATGTAAGGTGCAATGTGACTTGTGCTCCCAAACCTCTCCGCATGGTAAGGAAAAGGAGTGCCCCTAGGCGTAGTGTTAAGCTCAAAATCCGACTCGACATAAAATGTCGGATCACGAGTGGGGATAACACACATGCCATAACTACCATAACTAGTGCTTATGGGTTCATGATGAGTCTTGTCGCCCGGCATCCAATACCGGTGACCTGTGAATGAGGGATCATACCTAGAGTGAGTAGGTCTATAATGTGAAGGATCAAACCCAGAATGTGCAGATAAATCAGGTGAAGGATCAAATGTAGGATTAAACTCTTTGTCCTCCACATCTCGAAGTGGAGAAGGCAAATTAGGAGTGTCATCTCCATGATCTCCCATCGTGTGTGAATCAATGTGCGAAGTAGTCCGTCTGGACCGTTTGTTTCTCTCTCCCAAAGGAGGAGGAGATGTACAAGGAAGAATTCCTGCTAAACGATGAGAACGGCGAGGAGCCGCATCCGAATCCACAATGAGTCAAAAAATGTAAAAGACTTTCTAATTACGCAAACCCTAGGAAAGCGAACGTGCACAAAGCATACACCAATAAAATCTAAAGCCAAACACAAGCAATCAAGGGTAGGATAAGTGAGCTCCCAAATGAAGCAGGTATGTCTAGCCTAGGAGAAGGTTGAGACTCCCATACACAACAAGCAAAGGTTCATAACCGATTATTGTGGCCCTCAGCTTCAACGCGTAAAGAGACTATGCTGTCCGACCCCAACCTGGCTGGGACACCTGCAAAGTACCCCCTCGATATCCTAGGTAAGGAAACTAAGGTCAACTCAATATAATAAATGCTCAGGTAGATAGTTGCAGGAGGGATTTACCGTATGGGCAGGGTAGCAAAGCCTGAAACTCTCGAAAGAGCCCCCAAATATGAATACAATCCTGGAAATATCTTCGATGATACTCAGTTATGACTAGGGGTTATCCCAATCAATAATCACTCACACTGCCTCGTGCTTAACTCCCTTTTGAGAGGAGGATCCTGAGAAACACTAATTATACCAAGGGATTTCACACTCTCACCTGGACAGACACATACATGTTGTTGTTTAGTGGTCTTGGAGAATTTACTCACAATGAACTATTCCAAGACCCTAAAACCTAATCCTTTTGGTGTACCCTATAAATGAAAATAGTGTAATCCATTTTAATTAAGCGTTGATTTTATTTGGCTTTATTACTCAAAAGAGGTAGATGTCCATGCAACCAGTAGTGTTATGACGCAACATGAAGCAAAATGCACACCTAACAATCAATGCAAATGCATTGTGTCCAATGAAAAACAGGGTATGCTACTACGTGAAATGCAAATTTTTCTTCAAATGATAAGTGCAATCATTCCCATATGAAATCCTGACTAATACTTCAAAGAAAACCTAGTGCAAGTACCATGCAAAATGCAAAGTGCAATGCATAATGATGCAAGGAAGCAAATATTTTTGGATTTTTTGAAATAAAAATGAGATACCAAAGAAAAAGAATGATTCTATTACCCCCAGACTCGGCAAGCACAATCAAACAACACTCACACAAAGTCTTAAGGTAAAATAAATCTAATGCACTAATCCCAAAACAAAAAATAAAAAATGCAATGACAAGAACATTCTTTTAAAAAAAAAAAAATTACCCTAAAAAAAAAGTGTCTCTGGTCAGAAACAGAGGTGTATATAGACTCTAGCAGTGTTAATGGAGACTCAGCAATCATCAAAATTCACCCAACAACAATCAATCTTCCTCTAGAAGGAAAAAACAAGGGAATACGCGACTGTTCGCAGTAAACCCGTTTACATACATGGATATAATAGTAAAAACCACGTATATACACGACTGTGAGTTAAAAAATCGCATACAGGAAGAAAAGTGCATGAAAATAAAGGCAAACAAACAAGATGAGACAAACTTCACACCAATCAAACACTACCAGGAAAACATGCCCCCAGACCTGACACAGAAACAGAGAAATAAGAGCAATTCAAAATTATTGAATGCTGAATATAGAAACCCCCAAAGGACAACTACTAGGAACTCCCTAGCGAAGTCACCAATTCTATTACAGAGAGAAGCTCCTATGGCTTGGGGTACCACAACAGACAGCTTGACTCCAGAAATCAATCCTTTCAAATATGCAAGAGAAAAAAAATATCTAACACTAAAGTATCTCGATTTGTACCTTATTCCGGACGGTTGATGGAGATCCCCGTTCAGCTTTCCAACTCCAACTTGAATTGATAAATTACTCCCTCAACAATCAGTAAACAAGACAATCATGCTATATATATTGGTGTTAGAGCTACTCTAGCATATATAATCAATAATGTACAAGCATTTGAAATCATCCATGGATAAAATATTCATTCAAACATACATTATTGGATAGGAAAAGATATTTCTATTAATATAAAATCAGAGATTACAATGAATACAACCTTTGTTGGCACATCTGCGAATCAGAGAAACTGAATCCCCCACTTGGGCCTCCACCACTTCAATCCTCCATCTCTTGATAACAAGCTCACAAGCAAAAGGAAAGATTGGGAAGAACACAAAAGTGCTCCAAGGGACAAAGGGATGCAGACTCAAGTATAAGTTCTGGAAATAATGGACTATAGTTTCTTTGCTCTCAATTCTCATATATGCTTCAATGTATCCAAAGGGTTCCTTATATAGATCTTCAATGGGGTAATGAAGGGTTGAATCCAAGCGATATCAAGGCTTATGGAAGGCCAAGAGACAAGTGAGTCGGATCCACATCAAGGAAAACTCTAAAAGAATTTGGCCTTTTGCACACATCTTGATGTACGCGGTTTTAGGGGTCAAACCCACGTATATACGCGAGAAAGGGTTTAAAAGTCGCGTATAGTAATTTAAAGATGTTTTTGGGGATGATATTGGAAACATCAAAGGTATAAAAAAGGTCCATGGGGTCCAAAGAGTCTGCAAAGGGACGGGGGAAGGCCATACAAGTGTGATTCACCAGGTGTGGTAAAATCAGCTATAACATCAGGCTTCAGGTAAGACCTAAATTCTACATTCTTTGTTATTGTGGTTTTGAACCAGCTTTCCCCATTCCTTGGGAGCTCTGTTACTTCTTCTATCAAAGCCTCATCCACTTGGAATTCCTCTCTGCCAATCACTGCTTTCAAACCATCAAAGGAGAGAGAAAAGGCTTTTACCACTTGTTGATGGGATCCTTGAATCTTTTCACAGAACCTATAACATCTTGTGTCTTTGAAAAACTGGCACACCTATTGGTGTGATTCAAGTTAGCTAATATCACCCAGATCCTTTCTTAGGGAAAGTCCTCCTCCTTTATTCATTTCCAAGTATATTCTTCTGTACCTACAAAATTAAAAATTCAAACCCTAGAGAAGGCAATTACAGTGTTGGATTTCAGGGAGCTTGGCTCAGTGAGTATGCATGAAAGAAATGTGGAATGAATTAAGGAGGGGGTGCTGATTTTGAGGGAGCTAACTGGGAATTTGGATTTGAGCAGGGTGATAGTTAATTCTGATGAGACCCATGAGCTAGCCAGTGTCGTAATCATTCTAACTGGAAACCAATGCTTCATGGTGGCTCAATCATAGACATGGGACAGGTGGAGGAAAAGGAGGGTTTGGATTTTGATATGTCACTTTAGTTTCTTAATGATCGCTCTTACCAACTCATGATTTATTGCAGGTCCAGTCTTCTTGGTGGTTAATGGCTTAATGGTGGTGCTCTTTTTGCTGACGGTTGTTAATTGTGATGGATGCGCCTACCATTTTACCCTTTTTGAGATTTCGGTGGCTAAGGTAGCCTTGAATTCTATTCTTAACCTGTCGAAAGCTACGATTTTTGGTGGCTAATGAACAATTGAGATGTTCACCTAAGCCATTGAAAGCTAACCTTTGAATATTTCATTAGAAAATAGAATCAAAAGTGTTCCAAACTTCATTAAACACCTCAATATTTCACAATGATCCTTGAAAACCTTTAAAAAAAGCATTTGGACCTCCTATCACTACAAGATATAAATCTTCTAAGTCTAACTTATTGAGGACTGATTTATTTAGGAGATAACACCTGGCTTTTACTCAAGGATGGAAACCTCCCTGTGAGGTTCCAAGAACCACAGACCAAATGGATTTCCTTAAAAAAAATAGAGTAAACCTATCTTCTACTATTCCATTGGGCATGGAGTTATTTTGCAGAAAACAAAAAATAAGAAATGATATTTTACAATGATAAGGATTTGAAGCCTTAGATGAAATAGAGTTTCAGAAATCGCTCATTGGCTGGGCCATCAAACACCTCTTCACCTTCCAGACTTTGTAGTTTTAAAGTGTTGTTCTATTGTACTTGAGTTATCACAAAAGGTCATGTTGCAGCCTTTCACACACCTAGGTCACATGGCAAAAATCTTCAAGCCACTCGGTGTGTCCTTGGGGGAAAGTCTCGAGTCAAGGCTATCACCTTGTTCTTGA
The DNA here is from genome assembly GCA_001517045.1 of Pseudotsuga menziesii. Classification (NCBI taxonomy): domain Eukaryota; kingdom Viridiplantae; phylum Streptophyta; class Pinopsida; order Pinales; family Pinaceae; genus Pseudotsuga; species Pseudotsuga menziesii. The sequence continues at coordinate 65,870 of LPNX010135505.1, read as the reverse complement.
CTCCTCTGTTTAGGCTCAAATCCTAACGAAGCCAAGGGGGGTAGACCCTTATTAAGTTACTAAGGATAATTACTTAGTATGGTGATGTTAAACTGAATGAGTTACTTAGGAGTTTGAAATTTAACTATAGACAATCAAAGATGACAAGATACAAAAATGAACACACGAAAGCACAATGCTGAGACACAATATATATATATAAAGCAAGAAAATAACCAGTGCCTTAGAATGGAGTCAAAAAATAAAATCAATGTACTTGCATGTGCTTGGAGTGAATGTTTTGCAATTGCCTCTTGGTATGTTTGAAGTTAAATTTGAGGTGTGAGTTGATTAAAATTAGGCAAAGGGGTGGACTCCAGATATACCCGAGAGTACTTGGAGAATGTCCAAAACTAAACCTTCATGGCTACCCACAAGGAATATGTGGGATGAATGGAGTCTCTGGGGCTATTTTTCATAGCGCACCCATTAAGGTGTGACAGAGATCGGCGCCCCGAGGTCACTTTTCAGAAGTTCCCGCTTCCTTTGGGTATTTTTCCACCGTGATGGTTTGATCTAGGTGTTGGATTTTCACCCGATGGTTTGTTGATTTGGGAGAGTGAGTCCTAATTATACTAGTCACTCAAGTGCTTTTGATACAGATTGACTGATCAGACGAACCGCAACCAAGTGCAGAGCATACACACCGGATTCTTGTCAATTTTAGTAAATTTTAAATTTGGGTGTTCATGTTAAAAAGAAAACCCTCTAGGAACTTCTTTCAATCCAAGTGGATCTCAATCGGGGAATAAAGGAGGGTTTAATTTTATAATATCTGAAGAACAAATGATAGAAAAGAAAATAGATACACAATTTAGGTTTTCTAATTAGTCCTACCGCGCATCTCTTTCCCATTTTGGGTCAATCAGGAAGTCATGGGGTAAGTATTAAGATTACTTTGAAATATAAAATATGAAAATGAAATTGATAATGAATCAAAGTATACTATCCTGCATATTAGAGCTATGCTAGTTTGAAAAGATATGAGCAAAAGGTAAAAAATTGACACCGACGCAAATCCCCCCAAGGGGGATGGTGAATAGGCTCGAAAGAGCCTATTCGAAAAGACCTTTTCATTTTATTAGCAGTGATTTACAATATCAAAAAATTAAAATTGATGCACTTTGGGACCCAAAGGCTTACAACAAGCTTGTAACAAGCTAGAATTAAACAAGGTGGTGGGGGAAGCTTCTGGGAAGCTTTGATTCGTCCAAGAGTTGGAAATTTGGCAGAGTTTCCTCGTCTTTTTTGTTGGACCTGCTAAAAAATAGAGAGCAATCAGAATCAAATATGCCCTAACACACTTTGAAAGTGTTTTGGGTTACTAGACTAGTTATCAAAAAAGCTTAAGTAAAATTTTGTTAAATTGGGGTAATGTAGTTATGCAAAAAGGAACCAAGGAAAGCAAGCTTTCCTTGGGATCTTGGCTTGCTGTTTGGGAAGCCAATAAGATATGCACTTTTATTGCAGAATTTAAATCTTTAAAGAATGAAAAGAGAAACTACCTTATGAGCAAGTTTTAGATCTATGATTAAGCTACTTGCAAAAAGGGCAATTCCTACACCTAGATCTATATTTATGAAACAATATTCTTTATGAAATTATAGATATAAGAAGAAATACTCTTATGAAATAGATCTAACAATATATATTCAATTCCTAGAACTAGATCTGATCATAAGAGGGAGAGACAGGTAAACGAAAGATTGAATTTTTTAAGAAATGAGAAGAAGAGGAGAGAAGGTCGGCTCGTTGCTTGAATGGAGAAAGCTAAAAGGAGGCCCTTTTGTGGAGCGTTGAGGGACAGAGTCTTGAGATTGTTGGATAAGGAATGGCATCAATATTGATCCACACCTTCATCCAATCAGGAACCTGCAACTAGATAACACAAGCCTGCACAACACCTCGTGAGATTTGGATATAGATGTATAAAGCAACAAAAATGAAAGATCATGCAAAAATAATCTTATTTAAGCATATAACTGAAATTATTGAGCATACATCATATGGATAAACAAGATCAAGTAATCTAACTTGCCTAGTTTACACCCTTACTTGATTCAACCGAATCCTTGAAGCCAGAACACAAAAGCGGCACAGAATTTGGAAAGAAATTGCAGTTATTACATTAACAGCATAACACTAAGAATCCACACAAACACATGCACTACACGGTATAGCCTCCAAAGCTTCTTTATTCACAAATGATGATCAATACACAATTACAATAGCAAGCCCTTCAATCCAGCTCTAACTACCTTGGAAGAGGCTGATGTGCTTGGATATATACAAAAACTAGGAGATCCAGCCCAGGGGGGCACAAATCCCAAGGAGATAGACCAAATATGCTGATGGAGAGTCCATCAATGCATGATCTATGTCTAACTAAGCCATATCTGAGTCTCACCGAGTGCAATCTGAGTCTCACTGAGTGCAATTGTCAATCGAAGAGCTGATCTGACTGACACCTCAACCTGTTGACTGAAGCATCCACCAAAACTCATCCAGATGAGCCAAAACATGTGGAGGAGAGAGGGAGGGAAAAATTCCCCATAAAGGATGTTGAAGATCAACTCTGGATCTGATTTGATCACCTCCTTCAGTCAAGGATTTGTTAGATCCAGTCAATCTGGTTTAGGTCTAACTAATTTCAATCAAATCGATTGAGAATCCACTGATCTATGGTTTTTTATTTGCTCCATTATTCATCAATTTATTAATTAAAATAATCAATAATTGATTTTTGGGGCTTTCTGACCTGAGTGATGGAAAATCACTCAAAACTAGGAAATAGTGGGTGCATGGGTTTACATGGTGCTCTTAGCTTGAAAATGAGCACCTACATGACTGAAACTGATTATTTGGCCCACTTTTATTACAAAATCAGTTTTTCCAATTAAACTATTAAAAAATATCCTAAGTTTTGGAAAAATTAAATTTTAATAAAAAACACTGAAAAAACAAAAAAATTGAAAAATTGAAAAAACCTAGGGGGACTTAGACATGTTCATATGACTCAACCATGATGTCTAGCATGTTTATACATTGACACATAGACTCTAATAACCTCAATAGGCCTAAATGCCAAGCTGACCACCCCAACTTTGGAGGTATGGAGTGAAAAACTCAGAAATTATTAGTCGTTTATTCAACAACGAATAATGACCAAGGGAAAAAAAACCCTGGGCTGATCGTATTAACAAATAAAGTCTAAGAGACTGAGTCTTTTATAGACACTATCATGCTAGAACATTTATTACAATTCCCCCATGGGGTATGAACATGTGATATACCATGGGGTATGAACATGTGATATAGTACAACAAGCACTTCCCAAAAGTACTTCCAAAGGTCCTCTGAAGTCCGAACAAGTTATACTTGTCTGGTTCACAAGGATCACTTGATAAAAACCACTAAGTACAACTTAGGTGGTAATAGGTCCTATCCATAGAGAATCAAATTTACCATGCTTTCCCTTGTTGTACCTGACAGCATCCCATTTCAGAACCTAGTCTCCAACCTGAAAATTGTCCACCTTTGCCTTCTTTTAAAAAATACTTTTATTCTTCTTTTGGTGAGCTTCTGACTTCCCCACCAACTATTCTCTAACTTGTTGTAGCTCAACCAAATCCAACATTCTTCTTACCATGTCATTTGGTCCATCCTATTCCTCCTTAAAGAACTTTGCTACTGGTAGGACCCGCTGGATGGGGAAAATAGCATCAATACCATAAACCAACTTAAAAGGAGAATTCCCAATGGATTTTTTGTTCGTCACTCTGTCAGCCCAAAGAGAAAATTTTAGCTTAGAATCTTAGCTCTTCTGATTCTTCACCAATAGTTTTCTTATGATTCTAACTAGGATCTTATTGGATGACTCAACAAGGACATTGCCTTGACGGTAGTAGGAAGTAGAATGAACTAATTAAATACCCATTGATTCACACACGTTAACCAAGGCACCAGATTTAAAAGTTGGTGCATTATCAGTCACTAGCCTTTGTGGGTAGCCAAATCTGATAAAGATGTTTTCATATAGAAACTTCATGATGACTTGGTGAGTGTCATTACTTGTGGGGACTGCCTCTATCCACTTGGTGAAATAAGCAGTGGCTACTAGGATCCACTTTTGTTGACCACTTGATGAAGGATTAATCTCACCTATGAAATAAAGACCCCAGTGCTGGAAAGGGCCATTCACTACAATAGGTCTAAGGGGAAAAGATCTGAGCTACTGCTTTACTATGAATATTTGGCATTTGTCACAAGATTTCACAAGGATACACACATAAGAAAAAAGAACAGGTCAATAGTACCCAACCCTTAGAATCTTGTGTGTTTTAGTCTTCCAGTAATGATGGCCTCCACGTGTGCTTGAATGAAACCGATGTATGACTTGAACTAACTCTTGTTTATCTAAACATCTTAGCAAAATACCAGAAGGATCTTTCCAATACAGCAAATTTTTAATTATGTAAAATTTAACAGATTTAAGCTTAAGAGTCCATGCTTGAGTCATGCTAAGCTCATGGGGAACTTCTAAATTCTGCAAAAAATGAATAGTACCTGAGTACCACTCACATGAAGACAAGTTCTCAGCCACCTACCAGTTGTCATGCTGCTCCTCTATTGCTACCTCTGTTGCTACCTCTGTATGAAATTTTGTTGAACTTATACCAATGAGATTCATTCCTAGTAGATCATAATTTTCTTCATCCATAAGGTTAGCTAGGCCTTGTCCTTTTACCAACCTGGTGGGCTTCACCTCTATGTCAAACTCAATCATATTTGCAATCCATTTCGCTCTCTTTCGATCAATGTCAGGCTGGGTTAAGACATCCTTCACAGAAGCTGAAGGGACATAGGAAATGACCTTTGAGTGTAGAATATAGATCCTGAAATCTTTCAATGACTTGATGAGAGCATACGCCTTTTTTTCGATAGAATCATACTTCAATTCAACATCCCTCAATGTTTTGATAAAGAAAGAAATGGGGTAATCAAGAACTTCATCATTTTTTTGTAATAGAACTGCTGCTACTATGTCATAGGAAGCAAAGGAGAAGATGTAGAAGCCCTTGGTATAGTCTGGACTAATTAGAGTGGGAGCTTCCATGATATCCTTCTTGATGGATTCAAAAGAGTTTGTTGCATGTTCTATCCATTTGATTTCAGCTTTTTTCCTCAACATAGAGGTTATATGTTTTACTGACTTAGAAACATTTGAGATAAACCTCCTGACAAAATTTATCTTACCAAGGAAGGACTGGATATCCTTTTTTGACCTAGTTATGGACAAATTTTTGATTGCTTCAACCCGAACAGGATCAATCTTCACCCCTTCTGCTGAAACTATGTGACCTAGGAGTTTTCCCTCTTTGAGAGAAAATTGAGACTTTTTTGGGTTCAGAGATATCCCAAACTATCTACATTTCATAAAAACCCTCCTTAAGTGCTGCAAATGCTCTTTATAGCTATTTGAGTAGACAGTGAGGTCTTCAAGGTATATGAGAACAAACTTGTCCTTTAACCCCATGAAGGCTATGTCCATGGCCTTCTGAAAAGTGGCCCCAATGTTCATTAGACAAAATGGCATCTTGGCATACATGAAAGTACCCCAAGGAGTGGTAAATGTAGTTTTCTCTTGATCATCAGGGTGTACAGAAACTTGATTATAGCCAAAGAATCCATCTAGGAATGACATGACACTAGCTCCTGATACTATTTGAAATAGATGCTCCATCTTGGGTAAGGCTTAGTTGTCTTTCTTGGAGCATTTTTAGGTTTCTGAAATCAACGCATAACATGATCTCCACATTTTTCTTCCTCACTATCACTAAGTTTGCAATCCATTTAGAATATCTCAGAGGGATTGTGATTTTAGCATTAAGGATCTTTTTGATCTCTTTCTCAATTACGAGCAGTAGGAGGGGATTGATAGGTCTTAGCTTTAGTTTGAAAGTGATGGTGTCCTTTTCCATGGGAATGCTATGTTGGATGATATCTGTGTCATAGGTTTTCAAATCACTATATTCCCAACCAAATACATCAGCAAACTCTTTGATAAGACTGGAAAGTTCTTACTTCTGATCAAGAATAAACTCAGAGGACAAATTTATGAATTTTGGATGATCTTGGATTCCTATATTGTGCTCATGCACAACAGGTTCCTTCTCCTTTTTTCACAAATTTGAAGGGGACATCATTATGGTCAAATAGCTCTTCAAGAGGTACTAGACCCCGAGGTATATGATTGCTTGGAAACTAAACAGTATTGTGCTTACCCAATTTCTCTGTTAGTTTAGGCCTTTGGGATTTCTCCACATTTAGGTTTTCTTGGTCAATCTGCATATCAGGAAATTCATCAACAACCTGGAGAAATTTACTAAGTTCATCATCATTCTTAAAGACTTTCCAAAATTTACCATTATCAGGTAGGGATGGCCTATACTTGACTTGGATTTCATAGTTCAATTTAGGGGGCATAGGGGGAACGAACATACTAGCATAGACAGCCAGGGAGTCAGCTAGCTGGTTCATAGATCTAGGTATATAGGAATATCAAAAAACATGAAAGAGTCCCTAACTTTCCATACCTCATCTCTGTATGCCTTCAACCTAACATTCTTTGCTTGAAAAATATTGTTCACCTGCTGTATGATGAGATCTTCATCTCCAAATATCTTTAGGCATATGATTCCCATATCCTTAGCATCCTCTAATCCTAACAACAAAGCCTCATACTCTGCTATATTGTTAGTAGTTTTGAAATCAAGTTTGTAAGACAAATGAATAGTCTCGTTTGAAGGAGAAATCAAAACCACACCTATACCTACCGAGGCTTGAGTACTGGCCCCATCAAAAAACATGCTCCAGATAGAGGTGGTTACTTCCTCAGGTTGTTGATAGGTGGGGTTTTTTAGCTGCATAAGTACTCACTGAGAATCATCTATTTGAAGGATACATTCCCCAAGTTCTATGTCTACTGCATAGATGGAATGATTTATAGAAACTTTTGCATTACTAATGATGTAGGTAAATTGATTTTCTCTGTAAAGTCTCTTGGTTTCCCCTCCAAACATTGGGATTGTAGAAAAGGTAAGATCCATCTACAGGGTACCACCTAGCCTTTTACTCCATGAACAAGACAAGAGGAGGCCAAACTTGGGTGGGATATCAGCCACTACTATATCCATCACTATGCTTTTTGAAGGTAGCTGGGAGAGTTGTATGACAAGGTATTTTATGAGCCCTAGGAATTTGACTTTCCTAGAGTCAAAAGAGAAAAGATCATGGTAGGGTTTTGTGATGTTGAGCCCAAGCTCTTCCATCACTGCCTTTGGTATAATATTGTGAGATTCTCCCGAGTCAAGCAAATAGTTGTGGAGGATCTTATCATGGATTTTCAAGGATATATAGAAGGGTGGACAAGACTCATCCAATTATTCAACCATAGGGCCTATGGTTACTGTGTGTTATAACTCCAGGAAACTCCTCTAGGTTGTAGCTCAAGGATGCCTAGTAACTTACAATGTTTTGGGGTTTTCTGATATGGATCAAGTCAGTTGACCTATATAACCTTTCCACTCTCAAGGCATCCATAAAACTCACTCATTCATAAGGATTTTAGTTGCAATTGCTCAGAAGTTTGACAATAAGGTGTAGGGATGGAGAACTCACCAGGATGGCAGACTTATATACAAAACACATGCATATAAATGGCTAAATCCTGATGAGGATGGTATTTATCAATCAAATCGCACTAATAAACCAATAGGATGACAACTATCAACTTTTTAATCAATCTTAAAATGACCTAAATACACATTCAGGCATAAATACAGTAAAGAAAGAGATGATGACTGAACAGATCACAACAAAAGAGCTTATATCATGAATAAGTAAAATGAGAAGCTGAAATCATAATAGGCTTATAAATCCCCGAAGTTGAACCTTTATTATAAAATCAATCATGGGCTTTATAGCCTTCTACAAAAAATGACAGATCTTGAAACTTTGATCTGTTTTCACAAAAATATTCGGAAGTGATAGTTTTTTCAGATTAGGGTTTCAAACCCTTGCTAAATACTTGTCTATATATTGTGAATATCTAGTTCACTGAGAAAACTTTTAATAATTGAAGTGGTTGTTGATAATCCCCACTACCGGTTCATTCTGAAGTGACTTTCCTTGTTTAATCCGCCAGAATTTTCTACCTTGTCGTCGCAGTTTCCAATCGGAAGCTCTGTCTTCTAGCACATTGACACCTTAAACCGGAATGTTGCCACTATTTTGGATGTCAAACAAACTAATTTTACCGCTGTCAAAAGTTTTTTGACAAAAAAATCAGGACATTAGTCTTCTATGCCACCGATGGACAGTCTTGCTAGTTTCCAATGCACGTTATCTCTTTTGTTTTTCTTTTCAAAAATTTATATTTTTAATTGTCGATGACTTTGCTTTATCACTATCAGAGGTCAGTAGAAGTTTGAATCAGAGCTTTATTCCTCTATGTCGCTGACACTGCGGTGGAGCTTAGTTTTAAACTTGCCAATCCGTAGTCCTTAGTTCTTCTGATCGTCTATGGTTTTCTATTGTCGTGCTATCAAAAAGATTTTTGTCATTGATCAAAGGCCTTGTTCATTTCCTTACTGACATTGTGGAGAATATTTAGCTTTACCTCACCTATTCATGGTCCTTAGTTCTTTCTATCGCCGATGATTTTCTATGTGCTGGAACCTGTAGTCAGTCTGTCTCCCACTGTTGCGGCTCCTTAGTGGACTATCTTGTCGATGGTTAGTATTTTCAAGTTTCGACGCCTTATTAAGTAGTGGTTTTGATTTTTGATATGTGACTTCGGTGACACTTAGTGCTTTATACTGCCGACACTACAGAAACTTTCAGCTTTATCTCGCTGATCCATAGTCCTTAGTTCTTCCGATTGTCGATGATTTTCTATGTGGTGGAACCCGTAGTTAGTCTGTATCCTGTCGTTGTGGCTCCTTAGTGGATTGTTTTGCCGATGGTTAGTGTTTTCAAGTTTCAACACCTTATTAAGTAGTGGTTCCAATTTTTGATACGTGACTTCAGCGGAACTTAGTGCTTTATAACGCCGACACTGTGGAAACTTTGAGCTTTACCTCGTCGATCCATATTCCTTAGTTCTTCTGATCACTAAAGTTTTCATCTAATCGCGGAAGCCATAGTATGTATGTCTATCGATGGCTAATGAGATGTTCTGATCCTCGCCCAAGCCACCAAAGCTACAACTTTGTGAAATTTTCATCAAAAAGCAAAGGCTTTCAAATTGTTAGTGATATTCATATCCATTATTGCATGAATTAAATTCTTCATACTATTGAAATAAATTATTTTGGGAGATAACATCTAGCTCCTACTTGGGGATGGTAACCTCCCAGTGAGGTCCCAAGAACCCCAGACCAAAATTCCTTTCCCTAAAAGCAACTAAGTAACTTAACACTATCCTTTATTATTCCATTGGGCATGGATTTTATTCTAAAATAAAAAAAACCTACTATCTACTAGTTTACAATCATAAGGCGTCAGAGCCTCAAATAAAATAGAGTTTCAAGAACAGCCCATTTACTAGGCCATTGAATACCTCTTCACCTTCTAGATTCTACAATTTGAAGGTGGTGTTCTCATATACCTGTTCTATAACAAAAGGGCCAATCCAAAAAGAGTCAAAATTTCCATGTTTCCCCTTGTCCTGTCTAACAGCATCTCACTTGAGGACCCAATCTCCGACCTGGAAGTTTCCTGCCTTTGCTCTTTTGTCAAACATTCCCTTTATCCTCTGTTGATGAGCCTCTAATTTTCCTACAAATTTCTCTCTGATCTGCTGTAACTCCACCAAATCCATCATCCTTCTCATCATATCTTTTGGTTCATCTTCCTCTTCCTGAAAGAACTTTTCCACTGGAAGGATGAGCTGGATAGGAAAGATGGCCTCAGTTCCATAAACTAACTTGAATGGAGAAGTCACTATGGATATTTTTTATGTTACCCTATCAGCCCATAAAGCAAACTTAATCTTTGAATCCCAGCTTTTCTGATTTGTCTCTAGCATTTTCCTGATGATCCTGACTAAGCTTTCGTTGGATGACTTAGCCAGGCCATTTCCTTGTGGATAATAGGATGTGGAGTGCACCAGTTGAATACCCATTGATTCACACATTTTAATTAATACCAGCCTTAAAAGCTGGTGCATTATTACTAACCTTATTGGGAAACCAAACCTCCTGAAGATGTTCTCATATAAAAATCTCATGATGACTTGATGAGTGGCATTTATGGTGGCTACTACTTCTATCCATTTGGTAAAGTATTCAGTGGCTACTAATATCCATTTATGCTATCCACTGGAAGATGGATTTATTTCACCTATGAAATCCAGACCCCATTGCTAGAAAGGCCCATTCACTGCAATAGGCCTAAGGGGAAAGGACTTGAGCTGCTGCTTCCCTATAAATCTTTGACATCGGTCACAGGCCCTTACAAAAGTGCATACATCAGCAAAGAGGACTGGCCAATAGTATCATACTATTAAGATCTTGTGGGTTTTGGTTTTCCAGTAGTGGTGGCCTCCACATGTAATGGAATGAAAGTGATGCATGACCTGCGTTGATTCCTCTTTATCTAGACACCTTAACAAAATTCCAAACTGATCCCTCCATTACAGTAGTTTGTCAATTAAGCAAAACTTAACAGATTTCAACTTAAGAGCTTGTGCTTGGTTAGGAGTGAGATCTGGAGAAACTTCTAATTTTTGAAAAAATTGAATGATACCTGAGTACCACTCACACGAAGACATGTTCTCAAATACTGATGGACTGTTGTTCTAATCTTGATTTACTTCTGTTTCAAATGCTACCATAGAGTGCACCTTTGTTGATCTGACACATGTGAAATTTATTCCCATCAGTTCACAGTTTCATTTGGCCATGAGTTTGGCTAGACCTAATCCCTTTACCATCTTGGTGGGTTTCACCTCTACATCAAACTCAATGAGTTTGGAAATCCACTTAGCTCTCTTCCGATCAATGTCAGGCTGAGTCAAAACATCCTTCACAGCAGCTGAAGGGACATATGCAATGACCTTTGTATGGAGAATGTAGATTCTGAATTTCTTCAAAGATTTTATGAGAGCATAATACTGCTTCTCAATTGGGTCATGCTTCAGCTCAGCATCTCTTAGGGTTCTGCTGAAGAGAGCAATTGGATGATCAAGACCTTCATCACTCTTTTGCAATAGTACAGCTGCCACTGTGTCATAAGATGCAAAAGACCTTCATCACTCTTGTGTAGTCGGGACTAATCAGGGTTGGGGCCTCCATGATGGATTTCTTAATGTCTTCAAAAGAGTTTCTTGCTTGGTCATTCCACTTTATTTCTGCATCCCTTTTTAGCATGACTATTATATGCTTTAACAGCTTGGAGAAATTTGGAATGAACCTTCTGACAAAGTTTATCTTGGCTAAAAAGGACTAAATGTCTCTTTTTGACCTTGGTATTAACAGTTTTTGGATTGCTTCCACCCTCATTGGATCGATCTTTACAACTTCAGCTGAGACTATGTGGCCTAGGAGCTTTCCTTCATTGAGTGCAAACTGGGACTTCTTGGGGTTCAGTGATATTCCATACCTTCTGCACTTCAGAAATACCTTCCTTAAATGCTTCAAGTGGTCAGGATGTCTATGAGAGTAAACTATCAAGTCATCCAAATATATTAGCACAAATTTATCTTTTAGCCCTACAAAATCTAGGTCCATATCTCTCTGAAAAGTAGCCCCAGCATTCATTAGCCCAAATGGCATTTTAGCATACATGAAGGTTCCCCATGGGGTGGTAAAGGAAGTCTTCTATTGGTCATCTAGGTGCACAACAACTTGGTTGTATCCAGAGAAGCCATCAAGGAAGGACATGACCCTAGCCCCCGAGACTTTCTGCAATAGATGTTCCATCTTGGGCAGTGGATAGTTGTCTTTTTTGGAACACTTGTTTAGGTTTCTAAAATCCACACACAACCTGATTCCTCCATTTTTCTTTCTTACCACTACTAGATTTGAAATCCACTTGGAATACCTGAGGGGGATTATGATCTTGGCTTTGAGGAGTTTGTGGATCTCTTTCTCAATCACTGGTAATAGAAGAGGGATGATGGGTCTCAGCTTCTGTTTGAAAGGAATGGTGTCCTTCTCCAAAGGAATCCTATGTTGGATGATGTTGGTGTCATATTTTTTTAGGTCACTATACTCCCATGCAAATACATCAGCAAACTCTTTTATCAAGCTACAAAATTCATACTTATGTCCAGCAGTCAACCCAGTGGATAGATTTATCAGTTTTGGATGTCTTTGGCTGCCTATGTTTTTCTCTTGAATAGAAGGATCTAGACCCCTTTTGGAAGGCTTGAAAAAGATGTCATTATGATCAAACAGTTCTTCCAATGGTACTAGACCTCAGGGTATGTAGTTTCTAGGAAATTGGACAATATTCTGCTCAGTCACTTTATCTATTAACTTGAGCTATTTGGATTCCTCCATGTTAAATTTTTCCTTGTCTATGTGTATGTCAGATAATTCATCTACTAACTGAAGGAATTTACTAAGCTCCTCATCATTTTCAAACACCCTCCAAAATTTTATGTTGTCTAGCAGAGAGGGTCTGTACTTAACCTAAACATCATAGTTGAGATTAGAGGGTAAAGGAGGAACAAACATACTTGCAGAGACAGCTAGGGAATCAGCCAGGTGATTCAAATCCCTAGGAATATATGATAGTTCAAAAAACATAAATGAGTCTCTGAGTTTCCATACCTTGTCCCTGTAGGCCTTCAATCTGATATTTTTTGTCTGAAAAGTGTTGTTGAACTGCTGTATGACGAGGTCTGCGTCTCCAAAAATATTCATGCACATGATCCCCATCTCCTTGGTAGCTTTAACTCCTAGTAGAAAGGCTTCGTATTCTGCTACGTTGTTAGTGGTTTTGAAATCAAGCTTATAAGATAAGTGAATGTTTTCCTTAGATGGGGAGATCAATACTCAGACCCGATCCTATTAAGCTTTGAGCACTAGCCCCATTGAAATACATGGTCTAGATCACTGTTGTTACTTCTTCATGCTATTGATGGGTGAGCTTAGTGAGCTGAACTGATGTCTGTTCATTATCATCTATTTGCAAAATGCAAGACCCGAAATCGGTGTCTACTACGTAGATGGGGTGATTCGCTGAGTGGCTCTCCTTGCTTATAATGTATGTTTGCTGATTTTCCCTGTACAGCCTCTTAGTCTCCCCTCCAAACATGGGAATGGTGGCATATGTGAGATCCATCTGAAGGGTGCTGCCTAGTCTTTTTCTCCATGACCGTGACAACAAGAGACTGAATTTTTGAGGAATATCAGCCACTACGATGTCCATCATTATGCTTTTCGAAGGTAGCTGAGTCAAGTTTACAGCAAGGTATTTGATGAGGCCCAAGAATTGACATTCCTGGATTCAAAGGAGAATAAATCATGGTGGGGCTTGGTGATACTGAGGCCAATCTCATCCATCACGGCCTTTGGCATTAGGTTATGAGAGGCTCTTGAATCTAGTAGACAGTTATGGAGGATTTTATCATGGATGTTCAAGGGTATATAGAATGGTGGGAAGGATTCCTTTAGGTCTTAGATCATAGGGCCCAGGGTCACTACAGGCTTGTCATATTGCAAGTTCACAAATTCAGTGTCAATGTGCACCTTGGGCTGAATGGAATACATAATGGAGGACTTGAAGGCATCATTTTTCATTAGCTCAATTATAGGAAAAGGGATTTTCAATTTTTGAATTTCAGACTCAATGTTGAAAGAATAATGCAGCCTATTTGGAAACCTTAGCTCGTGATCTGTAGGTTTAAGTTGGACTTGATCAGGTGTGGCTGAAGGTGCTGTTTTATGCAATGCTTTGGATGGGACATCCACTTTCTTTGGTAAAACAACAACCTTTCTAGCTGGTGCAGTTGGCTGCTTAACAGGTACAACACTCTTCTTGAGGGGAGCAACCATCCAAGACCTCAATTTGTAACCTCCTTGACTCTCAGCCTAATAGACAGCTTCTTTATTGATCTACTCATCAATTAGGGCTTCCTCATATTCTGCCTGTGTCAGAAAAGAAAAATCCACCTCATCCTCCATGCAGTGGATATTGTCTTCAGCTTCTCCTTCTTCTTCAATGAATTCTAGATCTTCTTCTAATACAGCATTTTGAAATGGAGCTCTTATCCTATGATCTTCCCCTTGATTTCTCTCCCTTTAGAGAATCTGGACTGGGGGGAATCCTCTTCTATAAGGAACAAAATTTGGGTTTCGAGGAGCAAAGTCACTTGGCCCTTTACTTCTCACAGGTGGATGTCCTTGGTCCTTCAATTTAGACATTTCAATAGTTAGGTTATCTAACAGTTTGGTCATTTTGTCAATATTGTTCTATGATGCTGAAGCCCCACTATAGTCTGTTGGCTGCTTTTTCCTATCTATCTTCCCTTTGACCTTCTGAGATGCCAGAATGTTTGACTCTACCTCTAGGGAAGCATCCTGCATGAGTGATAAGGAGGTAGACCTCCTTTCTCTGAGAAGTAGGCAAAAATCAGAGTCAAAGGCATTTGCATAAGTTATCCTAGCTGAGGTATCGATGGGCTTAATCTCAGTGGGGATCTTGCTGTACATGTTGTTGAATCTCTTGGTAAAGTTGGAGACAGACTCCCCATTTTCTCTTTTCAGGTTTTTGAATTATGTGATATAGTAGAGGTGATCTCTCCTCTCTCCCCAATGCTTTAGGAAAATGTCATCTAGGCCCTCTATGCCTATCATTGACCCAGCAGGCAGTTCCTTAAACCACTTTCTATCTTGGCCATATAGGCTTTGCAGAAAAACCCCGGTCCATACATCTTCTTGTTCTATGTTAATATTTTCAGCATAGCTATAAAAAGCCTCTAGATTTTCTTCAGCAGTGAAATCCCCTTCCCTAGTAAACTTATGCATATACTAGAGATAATCCCTAGTAGGCATGGCTGCAATGGGATTTGGAAAAATTAGGGGTGCATACCTAGCTACCAGGATCATTTCCATCTTGGTCAATTGAGGGGTATCCATATTGGAAATGGGTATGGATAAGGTTGTGGAAGGTAGTACAGATGAAGATACTTGCTGAAAAGGTGGTGGTATACTTGTCCCAGTGGAGTCACCAGGGATTGGATCTTCACAAGAAGCAGTGCTTGAAGATGCCCAACCCCTAGATTTTTCTAATGTATCTAAAAATTCCTGGGAATTAAGAATAGAAGAAATAATAGCAGAAATATTTTTTGAAATACCTTATGTAGCTTTTTGTGTAGCACTACTGGTCTATCTTCGTAAAGCCCTAGATTTCCTCAAAATTTCTTTTGGATCTGAAACTGGTGTTGCTAGTGTCCCCTTAGGGTTCACTCTAGTACTTGGTCTTCTGAAGACACCTTATATCAATGGAGTCACCAGATAGATGATTACAACCATAATAGTGTCCAAGATTTGTCTATCATCAAAGCATGGATCTATGTCATCTCCCAGGGAAGCTGAGCTTCGATCTCCTCTCCACGGTAACGGCGCCACTTTGTTATCGCTCCAGGAAACTCCTCTAGATTGTAGCTCGAGGATGCCTGGTAACTTACAATGTTTTGGGGTTTTCTGATATGGATCAAGTCAGTTGACGTATATAACCTTTCCACTCTCAAGGCATGCATAAAAATCACTCATTCACAAGGCTTTTAGTTGCAATTGCTCAAAAGTTTGACAATAAGGTGCAGGGATGGAGAACTCACTAGGTTGGTAGAATTACATATAAAACACATGCATATAAATGGCTAAATACTGATGAGGATGGTATTTATCAATCAAATTGCACTAATAAACCAATAGGATGACAGCTATCAACTTTTTAATCAATTTGAAAATGACCTAAATACACATTCAGGCATAAATACAGTAAAGAAAGAGATGATGGCTGAACAGATCACAACAAAAGATCTTATATCATGAATAAGTAAAATGAGAAGCTGAAAGCATAATAGGATTATAAATCCCTGAAGTTGAACCTTTATTATAAAATCAATCATGGGCTTTATATCCTTCTACAAAAAATGACAGATCTTGAAACTTCGATCCGTTTTCACAAAAATATTTGGAAGTGATAGTTTTTTTAGATTAGGGTTTCAAACCCTTGCTAACTACTTGTCTATCTATTGTGAAGATCTATTTCACTAAGTGAACTTTTAATAACTGAAGTGGTTGTTGATAATCCCCACTGCTAATTCATTTTGAAGTGACTTGCCTTGCTTAATCTGCCAGAATTTTCTATCTTGTCGCCACGGTAGTTGATTGGAAGCTCTGTCTTCTAGCACATCGACACCTTAGACCAGAACACTGCTGCTATTTCGGAGGTGAAACAAAATAATTTTACCGTTGTTGGAATTCGTTTGCTGAAGAAATCGGGATATTAGTCTTCTATGCCGTCGATGGACAGTCTTGCAATTTGCCAATGTGCATTACCTCTTTTGTTTTTATTTTCAAAACTTTATATTTTTAACTGTCGATGATTTTTCTTTATCGCTATTGGAGGTTAGTAGAAGTTTGAATCAGAGCTTTAGTCCTCTGTGCCGCTGAAACTGTGGAGGATCTTAGTTTTAAACTTGCCGATCCGTAGTCCTTAGTTCTTCTAATCATCGATGATTTTTTATTGTCGTGCTATCAGAATGATTTTTGTCATTGATCAAAGGCCTTGTCCGTTGACTTACCGACACTGCGGAGAAGCTTCATCTTTACCTAGCCGATCTATAGTCCTTATTTCTTCCGATCACTGATGATTTTCTATGTGGCAGAACCTGTAGTCAGTCTGTCTCCCATCGTTGTAGCTCCTTAGTGGACTATCTTGCCAATGGTTAGTGTTTTCAAGTTTTGACGCCTTATTAAGTAGTGGTTTTGATTTCCAATATGTGAATTCGGTGGCACTTAGTGCTTTATACCGTCGACACTGCGAAAAATTTCATCTTTACCTCGTCGATTGGTAGTCCTTAGTTATTCTGATCGCTGATGATTTTCTATGTGGCGGAACCCGTAGTCAGTATGTCTCCCACCATTGCAGCTCCTTAGTGGACTATGTTCCTGATGGTTAGTGTTTTCAAGTTTCAATGCCTTATTAAGTAGTGGTTCTGATTTCCAACACGTGACTTCGGCGGCACTTAGTGCTTTATACCGCCAACACTGCGAAAACTTTCAGCTTTACCTTGTCGATCCGTAGTCCTTAGTTCTTCTGATCACTGAAGTTTTCATCTGATCATGGAATCTGTAGTATGTATGTCTTTCGGTGGCTAATGATATGTTCTGATCCTCACCCAAGCCACCGAAGCTACAACTTTGTGAAATTTTCATAAAAAAACATAGGCTTTCAAACTGTTAGTGATATTCGTATCCCTCATTGCGTGAATTAAATTCTTCATAGTATCGAAATGAATTATCTCGCAGGTTCAGAAAGTCAGCATATATGGTTGTCCTTGGTTGAAGAGATTTCAGTATAGATGGCTTAAAGGAGTCAATCTTCATAAGCTCTATCAAGGGAAAAGGGATTTTCAATTTCTGAATTTTGATTCGAGATTGAAAGAATATGTGATCCTGTCAGAAATTCTTACATATTGTGATAGAGCTTTGAGCTAAATAGGATCATGGGATAATGGCTGCAATGGATTTTGCTACTGCTTTGGGGGAGCAGCCATATTCTTAGCAAGAGCATCAATATTTTTAGCAAGAGGAGCAGGCTGCTTTGTAGGGACAAGACTCTTCTTTCTAGGAGAAACAATCCTTGACCTCAAATTATAACCTCCTTGATCATTTTCCTGATACAAGGATTCTTCAGTGATCTGCTCATTGATGAGGGGGTCCTCATAATCTGATTGTGTTAAGAAAGAGAGGTCAACTTCATCTTCCATGCAGTTGTTATTTTCTTATGCTTCTCCTTCTCCCTAAGCAAACTCTTCTTCTTCTTCTAACACCACATTTTGGAAAGGAGCTCTGATTCTTTGTTCCTCAGCTGGATTCCTATCCCTTTGTAGGATCTGAACCTATGGGTTATTCCTTCTATAAGGGAACATATTAGGGTTTCTGGGAGAAAATTCATTTGACCCTTTACCCCAGGTAGTTAAACTCAATCTTTAAGTTTAGACATCTCAGTTGTCAAGCTGTCCAACATCTTGGCCATTTTTTCCTTTTTGTTCTCTAATGAAGAAGCACCTAAGGGATATGAAGATTGCTTCCTCATGTCGACTTTTCCCTTAATTTTCTAAGATGCAACATTATTAGACTCAACTTCAAGAGAAACATATTTCATGAGTGATAAAGAAGCATATCTTCTTTCTCTGAGAAGAAGACAGAACTTAGAATCAAAAGAATTTCCATAAGTGATTTTCGTTGAAGTGTCTATAGGTTTGATCTCAGCAGGGATCTTGCTGAACATTTTGTTAATATTTTGTGAAATTTGAAACAGACTCACCACTCTCTCTCCTTAAATTGCTAAATTATGTGATATAGTAAAGGTGGTCTCTTCTTTCTCCCCAATGCTTCAAAAATATGTCATCTAGAGCTTCAATTCTAGCTACTGATCCAACAAGTAACTCTTTGAACCATTTCCTAGACTGACCATCTAGACTCTACACAAAAACCCTATTCCACACATCCTCCTGTTTAATGTTTATATTCTTAGCATAATTGTAGAATGCCTCTAAATGCTCGTCAGCTATAAAATTTTCCTCCCCAGTAAACTTTTCATATATTTTAGATAATATCCAGTAAGCATAGTAGAAAGGGGGTTAGGCAAATTTAGGGGGGCATATCTGGTAATGAGGATCCTTTCCATCTTGGTCAGAGTGGCAGCCATATTGGAAGTGGGTATGGAAAGGATAGAAGAAGATGCTGCTGGTGTGGGTGGTAGCTGAGGAAGTATAGGTGGTAGATCTACCTCAGTGGGGTTGCCAAGGACTGGATCTATAGAAGAAAAAGTGCTTGAAGATTCCCCAACCTTCAAATTTTCTGATTCACTTATAAATTTCTAAGAACTAGATGCTTCAGTAGAAGAATATTTAAAGGGAGTTTTATTTGATACAACAGGATAAATACCTCTGGAAGTACTTAATGCAGCTCCCCTTGCAGATTTGGAAGCTTTCCTTTGTGAAGCTCTTCCTCTCCTTATAATATTTTCAGGATCTGAAACAAGTGTTACTGGTGGCCTTTGAGTATTTTCTCTGGTACTTGGTCTTCTTGAAGCCACCTTAATCCAATGGAGTCGCCAGATATATGATTACAACCCAAACAATGTCCCAACGTTTTCTATCATCAAAGTAGGATCTATGTCGTTCCCCAGAGAAGCTGAGCTTCAATCTCTTTTCCCCAGAAATGACACCAATTTGTTATCTCTCCAGGAAACTCTTCTAGGTTGCAGCTTTAAGATGCCTGGTAACTTCAATATTTTTAAATGGTTTACTCAATGGATCAAGCCCTAGTTTACCAATTTCTTCTGCAGAAATTCCTGATACATTTTCTGTGGTATCTCCGAAAGTACTACTCCTTTGTGTCTAAAGCTTTGTACTAAGGTCTCCTCATCTGTCCTTGTTCCCACACCATAGGTTTCATCAGAATTGGTATTACCAATTGGGACTTATGAGCGTTTTCCCAAGGTGACTTGTTTCATGAATGTTCAGCATAGCGAAGTTGTACGGATTGACACGTATCATTGTTTCATCTTCAGGGTCTAAAACTTTTAACACAGAAATGAAAGTCCATTCCATTTCTGAAAGATCTTGAGAAATTCCATTTGGACCTTTGTAGCCTGAGATCCTCACTTCTATTTATATTCTTCCATTCACTTTATGTCCACTCCAACAAGTCGACATGACTTAACAATTACTTACCAGGGTTGACTTCTCTAGGAGAGTCTAATAACCCTAGTGCCCCACAACTATGGGGACATTTCCCTCTGATCAACAAGGAGGGTTAACCTTGACTCAGTTGTGGGGACTATTACCCCGACTTACAATGGAGGTTTAACCTCAATGAATTTACATGAATTGTTTACATTATTGAATCTCCCGATTGGAACATCGAGGCATGAGATGAATCAATTACATTATAGATGCTTCCCAGAATAAACATCAGGGTACAATAAATAAGATATACAAGTGAATACATTCCGAAGCTAAAAATACATCAACACTCATCTTGCTTTCCGAAGAGGGATTCAAGTTTGATCCACACTTCATTTGGGCCTATCAAGCCATCAATATGGAAAATAAGTTTCAAAGAAAGAGAGAGAGATAAAGAAATCCATAAGCTTCATCCTTCATGCTATTCCACCTTGCTTTCTCAACAACTGCATTTGGCTCGATTTCTAAATCCAAGTAACTCTACAGAGACATTTTTTGCGTAATAGTATCTCAATATTAGATTTCCATTCATGGTAATTGAAGGAAGTAAATTCTATTATCTTAGATATATCCATGCTATGTTCTTGTGCTACTGTTGAGAGAAATGATCACCTGTACAAAACTAGAAACACAACTTTTTAGAAGATAAATCAACCTCTACTTACACAATGACCACATTATAAGGGCGTTTCACACCTGGATAGAATTCTATGGACAGAATCCAGAGGGAGAAAGGAAATAATTCCAGGATTTATGTGGAACCCAACATCTTCTAGTGCATCAATGGAAGTATCCGAGCAATATTAGAATGGCCTTACCAAGCTTTGATACCATATTATATTTTGACAAGATAGATTCTAGTACAGAAACAATCTTCACATAGATTGTACAAGAGAAATATAGAGAAGAAGAAGAATTTCTATGATAGAATGAGTTGAAGAACAATAAGGGAAATATTACATACAATATTATTCATCATTATGTGTGAATATATAATACAACATCAAGGAAAAATTTGAATACCTAGAGAGGCAGTTGAATCTACCAACCTAGACTGACTCAGGAGCTAACTCAGTGTGGGAAAATCACAACTAGAGCTCATTAAGTTAACCTATGATCACTAAAAGAGTTCAAAACTAGTTAACTAAAGAGGGTAGGTGAGTAAATGTGCCCAACCTCCCTAGATTCATGTAAACTTGTGCTAGAGTGTCTGAGAGTGAACCAACTTATGGGAATCAGAGCATAACTAGACATAACTGAATACCTACTAGAGTAAACTATTGGACACTGCAACTGACACTTAGAGCGAGTTCCTAAATTATAGGGATTGATCCCTCGAGCACCAAATTCATGCAAAAAGATGTAATCAGTTGTAGGTGTCCCGTAGATATGTTTGTTAACACAAAAAATACCCCAATGAGCTCTATATGACCTGCACCACCAAAAGACATCTATTTCACTACCCTCATTTGACCCCGACACCCTTGCAAAGGCTCAAAAACATGAAAAGGGCTTGAAAACCCCTAAAAAGAGCCAAAATAGCTCTCATAGGGGCTAAAACCTCCAAAAAGGGGCTAAAACCCCTCAAAGGAGCTTAAAATCCCCAAAGGAGCTAAGAATTGGGCGAAAGGGGCTTAAAGCTTAAAAAAGGGGCTAAAGCCCTAACCAACGGCTTAAAACCCTAAATATCAAGAAAAAACTATAATTAAAGGGGTGGGGGTCACTATCAATATAATCCTTCTCTCCTTATCGTTATGCTACCCATGTGAGTGCCTTGAGACCCTTTTCCTCTCAAGTAATTCACCCCCTCTCTTCCATAGCTCCACAACCCAAGACTCCATCAGACAGAGAGGTGCTTCCAAAGCTATGGCATGGTGGCCCATTTCCACAAAAGGGATGAAGGTATTACCATTTATTTCTCTCAATAGTTTAATTTTATGGCTTATTTTGTTTGCAGGTTTATTTTCTCATAGTTTGTTGCAGGTTCTCCTCTGATTTTCTGTGGCCATCTCTCAGTTTTCTAACAAGTTTCATGCAGGGTTTCATAGCTCAAAGATAACATTTATTTGCAGGGTTTTATTTCACCCACAGGAACCCTACCCTTCCATCCTATAGATGGAAGGTAGTTGTTCCTGCTCATAGCTAGGGCGAAATCCCTACTACAGATTTGGCGACCATACCAGGTCGATCCCGCAGGACCCCTGGGTTGTTTTTCAAGTTTTTCAGTTTGCGTTTTTGTTTTCTTGACCTAGTTGAAATTTCTATTAAATCTAGTTTAGATATTTGTTTTTTTGTGTTTGCATTCACATTCAAGCCTTCTTAAGGCCAAACCGATCCCGTTTAGCCACAGTACAAGTTACTGTCGGTCGTTCCCAACTCAGGTTTCAAAATTTTCCAGTTTTCAAGCCAGGTCGCTCTTATCATGCTGAAAGGAGTGACCAGGTATTTATCCCTGAAAGGTGCGACCCCCTCGCCTAATTTTGGAAAAAATTAGCGACCCCCTCACTACATTTTCCCCAAAAAGGGAGATATGTCTCTCAAATTCAGTTTTTTGAGCAGTTTGGACTGTCATTGCGGCTCAGGCGCCACTCTCGAGCAGCCTGTTTCCATGTGCATACAACCTATGTAAGTTAATGATATATTTGATTGGTTATTGATATATGAGTCTATTTTAAGACTTGGATAAATTATTGTAAGTTAATTTTCAGTTTTTAATTAAGCATTGGAAATTAACCCCTTGCCTAGCCCTTTGTCCTCTACCCAGTCATCACCCTCTGGGGTATTATGGGATAAGACGAAGGGTAAAGCTCGTATAGTAATAGGCACTTCGCTTGTGATTTATTTAGACCACTAAAAAATGGGTGACTTGGAAGGTAGAGGGTGTGGTAGGCCCAGGGGGCCTCACAACGTTCGCGTCCTCCCTGTTGACCAACCTTGCACTTGGAGAGTGACCTAAGGATCTACAGATGGGCTTAGTCCCATTGTGTTGAGAGCTCAGCACTCTTTCTTGGTTGAAGAGGAATACAAGTGTAAGGTAGTCACCTAGTAATTCTACCGTAGTTCAGGTTCATTTATGGTATGTTTCAATTTTTCTGTTCAAAGTTTACTTGTTTTATAACAGGTTACCCATTTTGTAAGTTCTATAACAAACCAGAAAATATCTACCAAATATTCATAAACCATAAAAGAAGTCACCAAATGAAAATAAAAAATTAATAAAAAAATGGACAAATCCTTCATACATGGGACATGCACAAAACCACACCAAGTAAGATAACTAAACTCAACTCACGATGCTGATCCAACCATTAAAATATATCACTTTACACTAATTCAAACACTTGCAGTATTTGAGGACATAAGTCCTTGACTTCCTTAACTGTGGGAAGTACTTGGGATCAGCCCTGAAACTCATTGTGCCAGGAGTACCACAGGAATCCCCAAAGTAGCTAGCCACTGAGAGGAATTGCCAAGCGAAATGGAAAAAGACCCCTACCGATTGACTAGCACTCCTGTGAGGAAAAATCCAAGCACTGTCTCCTGGAAGTCTTGGTGGCTGAGGGACCACCTGAAAGCCAATAGGAAGCCACGAAAATCAGGGTCCAGAACATCATTACCATATTTCACCACCTGATCTGCCAACCAGACATAATTGATCCCCCACGCTCTTCTTCACGCCTAAGAGGTGATCCACTAGAATTTGGGTCGTTGAACCAACATCATTGAGACCACTCTCGACAACCCTCTACATCGTCAGAAGGCCACACAGCCTCTGACTTAGACTCATAATCATATAAAATATGAGCCAGATTTACACACTACACCATCTAACCCCATGGCTGGAACAAACCTGGATCCACTGTCTGGCTTGGTGGGATGGAAATACTGTAGGAACATAAAGGCCAAGGAGTTGAAGTCTTGGTACTTTGGCTTGTGGTAGCTTAATGTACCACTTGGCTATAGCACCTGTGAGGGTGCATTGGAATAGTCTAAGTCTGGCCAAATCATCTACGATGTTTTTTTATGAACACCATAGGTGAAACATCATTATATGGTTTTTGGGGCACTCCCCTTCCTTCCCTTCAAACTTAGGGATGTCTGAGGGGAGCTTGGTTGGCTTGGGAGGCCAAAAGGTTTGATGACAGATGGGGTTATTGGTTAGCATAGCCAATTCAAACAAGTTGAGATGTGCCATGAAAGGGAGGTTTGACCCAAGGTTGATGTCTGACGAACGAGCAATGGTGGAGGGGTTTTCAAAAACATGATGTACCTGCATGACTGGGGGTACTTGTGGCACAATTGTGGATGGACCATTGCCCCCAGGTATGGCAAGAGGGACAGTGTGAGCAGAAGTACCACTTCACCCATGTATGATAGGTGGGACCGTTTGACAGGCAAGTATGGGTAGAGGAAGCTGACTTATGACAGTCTGCATGACATTGCTAGGACCACCTACAGGGTTGTTGGTGATGGTGTGAGGTATGGATGTGGGTCCACTACCAACCCTTGGATACATTGAAGAGGAGGAATTGAAGAGCAAGAAAACTATAGTCCATTGTTTTGTAGCTTGCTTATACTTGAGTCAGCATCCCTTTGTCCCTTGGAGAAATTTGTGTTCTTCCCAAACTTGCCTTTTCTTGTGAGCTTGATATCGAGAGATGGAGGATTGAGATTGTGTAGGCCCAGGTGGAGGACTCAGTTTCTCTGGTTCACAGACGTACCAATAGAGGTTGTCACTTATGTAATCTCTGGTTTACTTAATAGAAATATCTTTTCCTGTCCAATGATATGCATTTAAATGAATATTGAGTCCATGGATGGGTTTAATTGCTTATGTGTCATTGATTATATATTCTAGAGTAGGCTTATGGATTTAATTGCTTATGTGTCATTGATTATATATTCTAGAGTAGGCCTAACAGGTCGGGCCGCTCATATGTCCCTTGCTTCATGGCTCGGGACAAGCCACAGGTGAGTGTTCGGGGCCTGTTGGGCTAGGAAAGGGGCATATGAAAGAAGTTCATGCACAACCAAGGAAAATGTGCCACATGTGAGATAGAATAAAAGGAAGATCGCAAAGGATGAAAAGGGCACGTGAAGGCAGAACAAAGAGGTGCACAGTAAAGGAATGGCAAGCGCAAAAGCACACAAGGGGGAAATGGCTGAAAAGCGACAGATGCAGAATCTAGATCATGGTCATACAAGATGGAGTAACCCTGTAGCTATGCATGTATGAGAATATATTTGTAAGTCAGCCCGATAGTGCCTCATGTCAAGTCATGATCACCACAGCTGTAATCAGAGGGGTGGCTTATGGTGATGGCTAACAGACTGCCGAGATGTAGTTGGCCCTGCATGGCCATGTAAATTAGTATAAATAGGAGGGATGCAATGGTTAGAAGGTTTTCCTGTGAGGTTTTTTTCGATCCCTATTTAGTTTTCGATAGTAGTTTTCTATTTAGCAGTAATCCATGGAGGGGGATTCCAATTTGTTATAATGTCATAGCAATCAGAAGAGGAGTAGACTCAAGAAGAGTATGGTAGCATTAGAGGGGTTGATGAGCCACGGATCTGACTACAGAGTGAGCATACCGCTAGGAGTAGGAGTAGAGTAGAAGAGCGAACCAGAGAGCATGAGAACTATAAGTTTGAACTTAAAGACATATCTCAAGATCAGTCCGCATCTCGCAGACTGCAAGGTGCTATATCCTTTCTCATGCCAAATGAACAGCACCTTGGTGGTTTTTCCTAGATGGGTTTCCATGTTATTTCTTGTGTCTGAATGAATGGTTGATGTGCTGAATGTTTATGTGATTTATTACTAGTTTCTTTCTGTATAATGTTAAATGTTTTTTAGTCTCTGTAGTTTATTGTAATTGGTAAATGGATGAATAGAATGCCTTGTTGAATCGAAACTGTATAAATATCATTCTGTATAACTATTGTTATGAATCTCGACTTAAGTCGTAGAGCCGACTAACATGAATCAATTGCGCCACACGAGTTGTACCAGCTGTGAGGTGGAAACGAAAGTCAGGTCACGTGCAATGACATATAGTTGTGCTCATTTGCGCAGAACTGACTCCTCTGTCTAGCCATTCTAATTCCTTCATTGAGATCCTTGGCTGAGAGCCAAGGGAATATACTTCCCTAACAATCATGGAAACATGGTTCCGGCGGTTACCCATCTATGAGATATCTCAGATGAGACTACATCTGCTTCGCAGGTGTTGTTGATGGGGATTTCTCTATTGGTTCGGTATCTCAGGTATTTGTTGGATCGATGGGCTACATAGAACCTGGGTCACACGAGTAGAGAAAAGTGGCCAACACCAACCATCGGGGCGTAGACGTGAAGAATTTTGAGAGATATACCCATCTTCAGATGCCCACACCTCCATTTGCACATTGCCTAGGCACTCATGTCACGTGGGTGTTTTTCCAAGAGACCTCAATACCATCACTACCTCTAAAGCCTCCTCAAAAGAAGACAGTCCCAGGCTACACTCTGTGGGAGCAATTGTTCGGGTGGGAGCATCAAGGTTCCAATGCCTGCACATCCCTATTTGTGAATTCCACTTGCTAAACGTGATGGATCTGGTGGAGGTACACCCCACCGTATTGCCTATGGGATATCCCACCTCAAAGAAGGTGAGGAGTTTAAGAATGAAAAACCACTGCAAAGTCTTGCCTTTTCTATAAGCAATACAACCCTTCTTCCAAACCCCACGTCTAACAATGTTACCCAGAGAGGGAGGGGCTGCATAGAAGGTTGACCAAATAGGGGACACAAACTTCCTTTCCAATTTGCATCCATGCAGAAAGGTGCCTTTGAACACTAGGGAGACACAAAGGAAGGGGAAGAAAGGGCACTATGCTGATTCAAAAAATGGGCTATAGAGTCCAAAACCTAGTCAATGGTGACTCTCCTGAAAGCGACCAGAAAGCATCATCCTCGAGGTCTACAGGTGCAGCAATAGAAATTTCGGGCTGTCATCCAAGCCAAACACTCCCACTTACTCCATGATGTCTATTAATATTTGTAAATCATGGAAATAGTACCACACTCTACAACTATTAGTGTTTGATCGTGACTGAAAACAGTTTCCAGGTTTTGTTTCAGGGATTAGTCTCGGGTCTAAGATAGTATAAATATACTCCCGATAGAGGGAGATAGGGGTTGGTTGGGAAAACTTTCAAGGGCCAAGGCTCTCCATTGCAATTTTTTTTTGGCTTTTCATGATATGAATAAAATTGCAGAGGAATGATAATTTTTCATGGAAGATATTCCTGCGTTGTCTTTTCTTTCAATATGTAATTCCCTTATGTAAATGTTTATCCTATTTTTCATTCCAGTTTGTTATTTGATTTCATGTTTGGATAGTAGTGTATAAGGGCCAGAATTCATATTGTATGCTCTCAGACCTTTGTTTCAAACATTTTTAAACAATTTATTCTAAAGTCACACAGAATTCATCCTGTAAATGCTCTGCGTGATGGGATATTTTCTCTCATCCACTAGTCACCTGCCAAATATCTCCTTATTGAAAGATGGATGGATACCTTGCCTCTATCTATAAATTTCCATGATTCTTTACCTCCTGTAACATGTTCCATACCTGGACTATCAACTCCATCACCCAATGGTCCCCCTCTCTGATCATCCCACCTACACCTTATAACAGCATACCTATCCCATTCAAGAATCTAACCTACTCACCATTCTCGATTGAATATCTTGCGTGAGAAAATTTGGTAAGTAAATGATAGGTCCCTCTTTGACTATGTTGGGCTAGAGGCATGGTCTAAAGTGGTTCTACTGTTACCTGGAAGTGAGCCTTCCACAACCTTTGATTCAATCCCAGTGCTAACATAACCTTCCAACTATGGAGAAGCATCAAAGAAGAAAGAATGGAAGGATGCTATGATCAAGGAGTATTAGTCAATCATGAAGAATTATGTCTAGGATGTGGTCCCAAGACCAGAGGGGAAGTCTGTTGTGACTTCCAAGTGGATCTACAAGATCAAGCATGCTGCAAATGGAAGCATAGAGAAATATAAAGAAAGATTTGTGGCTCGTGGATTTTCCCAGAAAGAAGGAATAGATTATGAAGAAAATTTTGCACCTGTAGCCAGACACACTTCCATCAGATCAGTACTAGATCTGGATGCAATAATGAAATGGAAGATACACCAGATGGATGCCAAGACTACTTTCTTGAATGGTGTAGTGGAAGAGGAAGTGTATTTGGAGCAGCCACTCAGTTTTTAGACATATGACAGGGAAACTCATGTGCGTAAATTGAAAAAATACCTGTACTGTTTGGAACAGGCACCCAGGACATGGTATGGCAGGATTTACAGCTTCCTGACTAGTTTGGGATTTACCAAGAGTAAAGAAAATTCCAACATTTACTACAAGGTTGAAGAAAGGAACCCAGTGATACTCCTACTATATGTAGATGACCTATTTGTAACAGGTGAGGATGGGTTGATTGCTGATACGAAGAGGAAGCTTGTTGTTGACTTCGAAATGAAGGACTTGGATATAATGCACTACTTTCTAGGCATGGAGGTGTGGTAGAATGCAGATGGAATTTCTTTGGGACAAGAGAAGTATGCAGTAGAGATCCTAAAGATGTTCAGGATGATGGAATGCAAGGCCGTGACCACACCTATGGCATCGAACCTGAAGTTATTGAGTGATGCTTCATCAAAGTCAATTGATGCTACGATGTATCATCAGATGATTGGGTCCTTGATGTACCTGATGAATACGAGAACAAACATTTTCTTTGTTGTGAACACATTGAGCCAGTTCCTAACGGATTCGAGACATGTTCACCTTATTGTTGCAAAGCCTATTCCGAGGTATCTGAAGGGTAAATTTGATTATGGGCTCAAGTATGGAGTGAATCAAAAGATTAAACTGGAAGGTTATGTCTATTCAAATTGGGCAGGTAGTTCCTGTGATAGGAAGAGAACTTCAGGGTGCTACTTCAGTATGGGATCAGGTGTGATCTCTTTGTTTAGCAGGAAGAAATCCTATGTGGCACTGAGTATAGTCAAAGAAGAGTATGTAGCAGCTTGTTTGGTTAGTTGTGAGGTAGTGTGGCTGAGGAAGCTACTCACTGATTTGTTTGATCTCCAGTTGGATGCTACTTATATATATTGCAACAACCAGAGTTGTGTAAAGTTGTCGAAGAACCCAGTGTTCCATGACAAGTCAAAGCACATTGAGATAAAATATCACTATATCAGGGATATGGTGCAGAGAGGAGCAGTGAAGCTCCAATATGTTGTGATGGATGAGACAATAGTTGATGTGTCGACCAATCCATTAGCTAGAGTGAAGTTTGAGTATGTCAAGGAGAAGCTTGGTGTTTTCCAGATCGAGGTTCCTTCCAAGGCAAAGTGATGATTCTGTGTGCCTTTCTCACATGGTGGTAGGATTCGTTCCTCCCATGGTTATATTTAAGTGTATATCCTTTCTGACATGGTGGTAGGATTGGTTCCTCCCATGGTCATATGTAAGTGCAAAGCCTTTCTGACATGGTGCAAGTTGGGCCTCCCATGGTTAGATGTAAGTGTTGAGCCTTTCTAACATGGTGGTATGCTAGTCCTCCCATGGTCAAATATAAATGTTGATCCTTTCTAACATGGTGGTAGGCTGAGACTCGCATGGTTAGATATAAGTGTTGAGTCCTTCTGACATGGTGCAGGCTGGGCCTCCCATGGTTAGATATAAGTGCTAAGCCTTTCTGACATGGTGGCAGGTTGGGCCTCCCATGGTCAGATATAAGTGCTAATCCTTTCTAACATGGTGGCAGACTGGGCCTCCCATGGTCAGATATAAGTGCTGTGCCTTTATTAAATGTTGGCAGGTTGGGCCTCCCATGGTCAAATGTGAGTGTTGGGCCTTTCTGACATGGTGATAGGATGGGCATCCCATGGTCAGATATGAGTGTTGGGCATGCCTTTCTAACATGGATGTTGGATGTGTTCCTCCCATGGTTAGATGTAAGTGTTGGGTGGGCCTTTCTGACATGGATGGTGGATGTGTTCCTCCCATGGTCATATATAAGTGTTGAAGAAGATGAAGACCTACATGAAGGATAGGCCTACAACCAGCATGAAAAAGGGCTGGCTCTATAGAATTTCCTATGACAAGAAGAATTGAGAGATAGCACCATTTGATCTAGATAGCAAAAGCTTTGATGATGATCCAGTGACGAAGACTTGTGCTGATGAATTGTGTCTAGAGAATACCTTCCTAGTTAAGAGGGAGTGTTGATGTATTTGTAACTTCAGAATGTATTGACTTGTATATTTCATATATTGTATTCCATTGGTCCCAGATGTTCCTATCGGGAGAATCAATAATGTAATCAATCCATGTAAATTCATAGAGGTTAACCCTCCTTGTTGATCAGGGGGGAATTCCCCGCAATTGTGGGGCACTAAGGTTATTAGACTCTCCTAGAGAATTTGGCCCTGGTAAGTGATTTTCAAGTCGAAAAATAGTATAAATAGAGAGTGAGACTCTCTATTTGAAACACACACTCAACCAACTATACCGCATAGGTGAGAGAGAAGAAGCTCACTCAAGTGAGAGAGAGAGAACAACTATTGGAGATTGTCTTTTTGTCTTTGGTTTTTACAGTTGCCATTGGTGCTCATTCTATCTCTGAGGAAGTTGCAGGGTTTTCTCCTTTATGGTTTCCCAAAGGAAAATATTTGTGTCTATTATATCTTGTGATTGATTGTTGTGCATGTTATTCTCTCAGATAATATCTTAATATCATATTACATAAATGATAAAAATATAACACCCACTAACATGATAAATAGTCAAAATATTTGATCATCTGATAGAAACTATAGATGAGGGTGGGAACCATAATTTTTGTCTTGCATATGACATGGTTGAATTGATCCCTCCTATAGGGTTAGTAGTGGATTGGGGGGTAATTCCCCCAGTAGTAGTTATGTCCTCCTTGTCACTTCTTTTGGTCCACTTAGACAATAGATTTTAATGTGTTACGAAGTGATGAGTTTCAAACTCACGGGTTTGGATGAATAATGGGATTTGAGGTGGGTTTAATCCCCCATAGGTATATGTAATGTTAGTCCCTAAGGAATACTGGGATGAAGGATCGTATGTGTCAGTTCATGATGAGGCTCAAACTTTAAATAAGTTAGAGTTGAACATGTACAATATGACATGAATTGCTTGCTTCTTTGAATTGACTTATGAATTAAAAGGCTATGAATTGGTTTTGAAAAAATAACATCATTCTAGAGGAATTTCATAGAGTATTGTATTGTTATGGATATGAGTGGATATTGTTTGAATTATTGTTCCATTGATCTACAGGAAATGAGTGCAATTGAAAGGTTTAATTGTGCAATGGAATGGAATGAAAAATACACATTAAACAAGACAAATTTCACAGAAACCTGATAAGAATTGCTCAGTAAAATTACAGTGTTATCTACATTAATTCCAATAGTGTTACAATAAGGAGAATTTGAATCATGTGGATATGATTCGAATATACCAACTCAATGTGACTGACTCGCTAACTAGAAGTGTCTAAATCACTATCAAAGCTCACTAATCTAACTCCATATGTCTAATTTAGTCTCTCAATCAGTTAAACTAGTTAAGTTGATGATATGGGTGAGAATAGGCACCTAACCCCATGTAGCCATGCAATACTGGTGCTAAATTAACTAGATTACATCTAATTGAATGTAACTAGAGAATAATTTAGCTTTCTTAGGTACCAACTACCAACAACTGAAGGAGGTTAGTGGTGGCACTCCCATTGGATCCTAAATTGTAGGTATTGGTCTCAAAGGCACATAAACTAATTCATGAACATGCATTTAGTTGCAATTAACCTATATATGTGTTCTCCACACTCAAGTGGTTGGTACTAGTGGCACCAAGAGCCCAAGTGGACCCAAAGGTACTAGTGGACCCAATATCAAGTAATGACTCCTAAGTTAGGAAAATATAATCTGATAGACTAAGTATGGACAAGGGAGTATTATGCATCCTAATACCCCCCCTTAATCCTAACTTGGACAACTATGGGACCTGGAAACAAGGCCAAAAGTCACCCATTACAATCTAAAAGAATTAAAAAATGCTTATTAAACTGAGGAAATAGGGGAAAACCTAATGGGAAACCCCCCCCCTCAAAATAAGCAGGAACAGGAAATACAAGATATTCTTAGGAAAAAATTATTCCTCTTTGGGAAATAACTTGCAAAAACTCTATTGCAATTTGTAGCACTATGCAACAGCAAGTTTCTTCTATGCATCAACATCCTAAAGTTGTGCATGTGAGCCTCTCAATGTCCTTCTGATATGATGGATGTTGTGTGTTTTTCTTTTGTCTAGAGGAGGAAGGGAATGATAAATTTTCTTCTTTTGTGGTCCAAATGGTTGATCATTTTCTATCATCATGTAGCACTTTACTGGAACCTTGTTGCACCACTCTGTAGAGAGTGAATCTGTGAGAGAGAGAGAAACATGCTCATTTTGATACCGGTACCTTTTTCTCCTTCTCTCTTGTGGATTCCAAGCACCATCCCCAACTGCATCAATGAGATTTTGAGCCTACTTAGGCTTAGGCCACTGATTTGGGATGGGAGTTGGATCTGGATCTAGAATCTCATGAGGTTCGACCTCAATACCAAGACCATGTTGATCTTGATCCTCTTCATTTGAATCTGAAACATGTGACAAAATATCATCATCAAAATTTAGTGGAAGAGTGGTTATACCTTCTTGTGCTTCATATGGTGGTAGATCAAACAACTGATCTTCTTCAAACTAAACAATGCACTCAATGAATCATTTCCTACTTGAAAGTTCCATTAACTTATATTATTTTGCATCTTCAGCATATCCCAGCAGTATGCATTCGCTACTCTAGACTTGGAAGGCCTTTCTCTTATCAATGGGTATTCTGGCCCAAGAAGTGGAACCAAAAACTCTCAAGCGAGAGACATTGGGCTTATTCCCATGGAGTGCTTTGAATGGAGTGGCCCCAACCAATGACTTATGAGGCACTCTATTATGTATGTATGAAGCACAGTTTACAGCTTATGCCCAAAGAGAAGGAGGAAGATTCTTGGCTTGGAGAAGACATGTTTCCATCTCCTTCAATGATATATTTTTCCTCTCATCCACACCATTCTGCTTTGGTGTTTATGGAAATGAGTGTTCCATTCGAATCCCCTTTGATTCACAATAATGATGAAAAAAAAATTTAATATATTCACCTCCATTAACTTTTCTTATGGACTTAATCTTTTTCCTGAAACTATTCTCAATCAAATCTTTAAGAACTTTGAAATTTCCAAATACTTCTTATTTTTGTTTCATGTAATTTACCCAGTAGAACTAGAACAATCATCAATAAAAGTAAGGAAATACCTAGAACCATTAATTGATTTTGTAGGAATTTGTCCTAAAACATTGTTTTGTATCAAATCAAGTGTGGAAGCAGCTCTGTGTGCCTTACCAAGTTCATACCTCTTCTCTATATGCTTACCTACCAAGCAACCAGGACATACTCCATCGGAATTTTGGTGAGAGGAAATCCTTCAACCATTTTATCATTGTCGATTTGTTGGAGATATTTGAAATTTAGATGCCCAAATATCTCATTCCATATCTTCTTGTTGTTTTTAGCATGAGTAAATAGAGATGTAGGAGGTGGAACAGGTAAAAAATCAGAGAACTCATAAGCCTTAGTGGCATGATTAGCAATACCTTTCTCTATGAGATTTCCAGCAAAAAAATTTATGATTTCAACTAAGTAAAAATCGAATGTAACTCTCTTGGTAGATCCTGTATGGGTCATCAGATAGACAAACAACAAATTTTCTACAAGAGAGGCCACATAGAGAACATTCTTGAACTCATCATGGTTGATTTTAACTTAACCTCTCCCAAAAGCTGGGATTTGGGAGTCATATCCCATGTGAATGCTAGGTCCTCTTGATAGAGTGAGAGTGGAGAAGGATTCCTTGGAGGAAACCATGTGGTTGGATTCTCCAGAATCAATCAAATAATGTTTCAACCGAGTAAGGCCTACCTTCGAGGCATGGCATCTCTCATGATCTTCTGTCAATAGTCCAACATCAGACTTCTTTGCTACTTGTGGAAGGGAAATTTTTTTTATGTCCAAGGAGGGTGGGAAAATGGTCAGTCTGCTTCTTCATACACTGGCTTTCGGGAAGAAATCCCCTCATACAATAAGGACACTTATTCTTTTCAAAAAAAAATATTTCTCTTGGAGCCTGAAGCTCCTTCGGAAGACTTATGATTCTCTTTTGGCTTTGAATCATAGGATTTAGGATATTTCCTCTTGTTCTTAATTTTATCTTGCGCATTGGTTGAGGCTAACATCAGAAGAGCTTGGTTCTTGTAATTTTGGAGGAATCCCATTTGGACCAACTTATCTTGCTCTTGTATTAAAGACTCAAAAAATCCATCAAGTGAAGAAATATTCTAACTAGGGATGGAAGCTCTTCTAGAATGGAAGGTAGATACAAAGACAAGGTACTCATAACCAATTTTGATGAGCATAGAGATCAGAAGCTACTCTTCCTTCCTCTCTATTTCACATTTCTTACACTATAGTGCTAGATATTTGAACTTTCTGAGAAACTGCTAGGTTGCAATGTTATTATCTTGTTCTCCAATATGTGCGCTCGAAGCTCATCTTGTTTTCCAAATAAGAGTTTGATATTCTCCCAAGATTCTGTAGGAGTCTTCAATCCCTCAAAATGAAAGATGATATCCCTAGAGACGTAAGTGCAAAGGAACCCAAATGCTTCATCCAACCGATTTAAGAACTTATTTTTCTCAGTAGGATGATGACGTTCTTTCTCTCTTCCCATTATCATCCTAAATAGGACAAGCATGTGGAAGGAGACCTGCATATCTACCCTCCAATAAACATAGTTGAAGGGTGTGAGGGTCTGGGGTACAAGAGTAGTAGAATCCATCAATTCTTCCTTCTGATCAGAAAATTCTTCAATTAATCTATGTAGAACCTGTAAGAAACATTGAAAAAACAAAATTAATTCACAAGTATGTCAGAATCAATCCTTCCATCTCGAAATGAACACTTTCCCAAGGTCCATCACACCTATAGAGACTTCTCTAAATGAGTACAGAGTTAGCAATGTACACTTTGCAGTACTTATGTGGAAACCTAGTTGTTTCTGGTGTACAATGGAGATTGGACAGACTTGTTTCTTTCCTGAATAGGCTCTGATACCATGTTTGAATTATTGTTCCATTGATCAACAGGAAATAAGTGCAATTGAAAGGTTTACTTGTACAATGGAATGGAATGAAAAATACACACTGAACAAGACAAATTTCATAGAAAAATGATAAGAATTGATCAGTAAAATTGTAGTATTATCTTTGTTAATTCCAGTAGTATATAGCAGTTTTACAGAAAGGATAATTGGAATCATGTGGATACGATTCGAATCTACCAACTCAATCTAACTGACTAGCTAACTAGAAGTGTCTAACTCACTATCGAAGCTCAATATTCTAACTCTAGATGTCTAATTCAGTCTCTCAATTAGTTAAAATAGTTAAACTGATGAGGTAGGTGAGAATAGGTGCCTAACCTCATGTATCCATGCAATATTGGTGCTAACTAAACTGGAGGACATCTAACTGAATGTAAGTGGAGCATAACTTATCTTACCTAGGTACCAACTACCAACAATTGAAGGAGGTTGGTGATGGCACTCCCAATGGATCCTAAACTATAGGGATCGGTCTCAGAGGCACATAAAATGATGCATGAACATGCATTCAGGTTTATTTAACCTCTATATGTGTTCCCCACACTCTAGTGGTTGGTATTGGTGGCACTAATAGACCAAGTTGACCCAAAGGTACTAGTGTACCCAATATCAAGTGATAAATCCTAAGTTAGGAAAATATAATATGATGGACTAAGTATGTACAAGGGAATATTATGAATTCTAACACCCCCCTTAATCCTAATTTGGACAACTTTGGGACCTGGAAACAAGGACAAAAGTCACCCATTACAATCTAAAACAAATTAAAAGCTGCTTAATAAACTGAGGAAATATGGTAAACCCTCATGGGAAACACCCCCCCCTCAAAATAAGCAGGAATGGGAAATACAAGATATTCTTAGGAGAAAAATATTCCTCTTTGGGAATAACTTGCAAAAACTTTGCTACAATTTGCAGCACTATGCAACAACATCCTAAATCTATGCATGTGAACCTCTCAATGTCCTTCTAATCTGATGGATGTTGCATGTGTTTCTTCTGTCTGGAGGAGGAAGGGAATGATCAATTTTCCTCTTCTATGGGCCAAATGGTTGATCATTTGCTATCATCATGTAGCACTTTCCTGGAACCTTGTTGCACCACTCTATAGAGAAAGAATCTATGAGAGAGAGAGAAACATGCTCATTTTGATACTGGGACCTTGTTCTCCTTCTGTCTTCTATATTCCCAGAACCATCCCCAGCTGTAGCAGTGAGATTTTGAGCCCATTTAGGCTTAGGCCACTGATTTGGGATGGGAGATGGATTTGGATCTAGAATCTCATGAGGTTCAACCTCAATACCAAGATAATGGTGATCTTGATCCTCTTCATCTGAATCTGAAACATGTGACAAAATATCACCGTCAAAAGGTAGTGGAAGAATTGTTATACCTTCTTCTACTTTGGATGGTGGTAGATCAAACAACTGATATTCTTAAAACTAAACATTGCGCTCAATGAAGCATTTCCTGGTTTCAAGTTCCATCAACTTATATTATTTTTCATCTTCATCGTATCCGAGCAGTATGCATTCACTACTCTGGTCTTGGAAGGACTTTCTCTTATCAATGGGTATTCTGGCCCAAACTTTGGAACCAAAAACTATCAAGTGAGAGACATTGGGCTTGCTTCGAACGGAGTGGCCCCAACCACTGATTTATGAGGCACTCTATTATGTATGTATGAAGCACAATTTGCAGCTTCTTCCCAAAGAGAAGGAGGAATATTCTTGGCTTGGTGAAGACATGTTTCCATCTCCTTCAATGATCTATTTTTCCTCTTAGCCACACCATTTTGCTATGGTGTGTATGGAACTAAGTGTTCCTTTCGAATCCTCTCTGATTCACAATAATGCTGAAAATCTCATTTAATGTATTCACCACCATTATATGTTCTTATGAACTTGATATTTTTCTTGAAACTATTCTCAATCAAATCTTTAAAAACTTTAAAAATTTCAAATAATTCTAATTTATGTTTCATGAAATATACCGAGAAAACCCTAGAACAACCATCAATAAAAGTAAGGAAATACCTCGAACCATTAATTGATGTTGTAGGAATTGATCCTGACACATCACTATGTATCAAATCAAGTGTGGAAGCAGCTCTATGTGCCTTCCCAACTTCATACCTCTTCTATGTATGCTTACCTACCAAGCAACCAGGACATACTCCATCAAAATTTTGGATGAGGTAAGCCTTCAACCATTTTATCATTGTGGAGTTTCTAGAGATATTCGAAATTGAGATTCCCAAATCTCTCATGCCATATCTTGCTAGTGTTGTTAGCATGAGTCAATAGAGCTATAGGAGGTGAAACAAGTAAAAAATGACAAAACTCATAAGCATTAGTGGCATGAGTAGAAATACCTTTGCTATGAGCTTTCCAATAACCTTTTTGGACTTCAACTAATTCACTGTTGATTGTAACTCTCTTGGGATATCCTATATGGGTCATCTGATAGACATACAACAAATTTTTTGCAAGAGATGGAACATAGAGAACATTCTTGAACTCACCATGTTGTATTTTAACTGAATCTCTCCTGATAGCTAGGATTTGGGAGTCATATCCCATGTGAGTGCTAGGTCCTATTGATAGAGTGAGAGTGGAGAAGGATTCCTTGGAGGAAACCATGTGTTTTAATGCTCCAGAATCAATCAAGTAATATTTCAACTCAGTAAGGCCTTCCTTCAAGGCATGGAATCTCTCATGATCTTATGTCCGTGGTCCAGCATCAGACTTCTTTTCTCCTTGTGGAAGGGAAATGTTTTTTATGTTCAAGGAGGGCATATAATTGGTCGATCTGCTTCTTCATGCACTTTCTTTCAAGATAAAATTCCCTCATACAATAAGGAAACTTAGTCTGTTCAAAAAATGTATTTCTCTCAGAGCCCGAAGCTCCTTCGAAAGACTTATGATTCTCTTTAGGCTTCGAATCATAATATTTAGTATCCTTCCCCTTGTGCTTCCCTTTAGGTTGCGCATTGGTTAATTATGACATCACAAGATCTTGGTTCTTGGAATTTTAGAGGACTCTCATTTGGGCCAACTTATCCTGCTCATGTATTAAAGACTCAGTAAAGCCATCAAGTGAAGGAATCTTCCAATTGGATATGGAACCTCTTCTAGAATAGAATCTAGAGACGAAGAGAGAGTACTCAGAACTAAGTTTTTTGAGCACATATAGCACAATATGCTCATCCTTCCTCTCTATTATGCATTGCTTACACTGTGTTTCTAGAGATTTGAACTTCGTGAAAAATTACTGGATAGTTTCAAAACTATTGGGTTTCAATGCTATTAGCTCGTTCTCCAATATGTTCCCTTGAAGATCATCTTATTTTCCAAAAAATAATTCAATATTCTCCCAATATTCTTTAGGGTTATTCAATCCCTCAAGATGAAAGAGGAGATCCCTGGATATGTGAGTGCAAAGGAAGACAAATTATTCATCCAACCAATTCAAGAACTTATTTTTCTCAGTAGGATGATGAGGTTCTGTCTCTCTTCCCATTTCCATCCTAAACATGCCAAGCTTGCTCAAGGAGATCTACATATCTTACCTCCAATCAACATAGTTGAAGGGTGTGAGGATCTGGGGTACAAGAGCAGTAGAATCCATCAATTCTTCCTTCTAATTAGACAATTATTCAATTAAGCTACGTAGAACCTACAAGAAACACTGCAAAAATGCAATCAATTCACAATTATGTCAGAATCAATCCTTCCATATCAACATGTACACTTTCTCAGGGTCCATCATGCCTATATAGACTTCTTTGAATGAACCCAAAGTTAGCAATACACACTTTGTAGGACTTATGTGGAAACCCAGTTGCTTCTAGTGTACAATGGAGATTGGACAGAGTTGTTTCTT
Organism: Pseudotsuga menziesii; assembly: GCA_001517045.1. NCBI lineage: Eukaryota > Viridiplantae > Streptophyta > Pinopsida > Pinales > Pinaceae > Pseudotsuga > Pseudotsuga menziesii. Next base: position 26,593 of record LPNX010135505.1, on the reverse strand, counting down.
TCCTAAATAGGCTCTGATACCATGTTTGAATTATTGTTCCATTGATCTATAGGAAATGAGTGCAATTGAAAGGTTTAATTATGCAGTGGAATGGAATGAAAAATACGCACTGAACAAGACAAATTTCACAGAAAACTGATAAGAATTGCTCAGTAAAATTACAGTAATATCTTCATTAATTCTAGCAGTATACAATGGTGTTACAATAAGGAGAATTGGAATCATGTGGATAGGATTCGAATCTACCAACTCAATCTGACTTACTAGCTAACTAGAAGTGTCTAAATCACTATCGGAACTCATTAGTCTAAAACCAGATGTCTAATTCAGACTCTCAATCAGTTAAATTGATGTTCTAGGTGAGAATAAGCACCTAACCCCATGCAGCCATGCAAGAATGGCACTAACTGAACTGGAGGAAATCTAACCGAATGTAACTGAAGCATAACTTAGCTTACCTAGGTACCAACTACCAACAACTAAAGGAGGTTGGTGGTGGCACTCCCAGTGGATCCTAAATTGTAGGGATTGGTCTCAAAGGCACATAAAATGATACATGAACATGTATTTAGTTGCAGTTAACCTCTATATGTGTTCCCCACACTCTACTGGTTAGTACTAGTGGCACAAATAGCTCAAGGGGACCCAAAGTTACTAGTGGAACCAATATCAAGTAATGACTCCTAAGTTAGGAAAATATAATCTAATAGACCAAGTATGGACAAGGGAGGATTATAATTCCTAACAAATGTGACTTAGAAGATGGAAAAAAACACATTGAGATTTATTTTAAAGAATTCAACAAGTTGTGACAAATTGTAGACATCTCGTGAACTTTGTATGAATTTGGAAACATGACATACACACAAACAATAGTAAACGAAAACTTCACATATAGGTGTTCATATACACAAGTATGGAAATGGACTAAAGGTCAAAGAAAATTGAAATGTTTGTTCACAACCTCACATTCAACACTATGTGTATTAACAAGACATGTAGGGACAAAATTTGTTGCTCAAATTTTATTATCATCTCAATAGATATTAACATGGACTAGAATAGATGTGGAAATACGTAGAGGAGAATAATTTTATAGATAAGGAAAACTCTCTAGAATCACTTTCTTCATCTTAATCTCATGAAAGTCTATTACACGAAAAAAAAAATCATTGACTCAACAATCTCAAAGGGTGATTCAAAAATAATAGCTCTAAATTATGAGATCATATTACATTATATCTACCTTGGGTTGTAACAAAAATATGTTATCCCAAACAACTTTGTAATATATTTTTTACATTTTCACTTTGTCTTTTCATTTACATTTAATATTTATAATCTTTCAATTTTAAATCTTCTTCTCAGTTGTGCCTTTCCTCTTGTCCTTATTTCGTGATGTATTTCATATCATATGGACTTAAGTCTACATAGTTGGATTATTTGGGGGTATACTTGCTTGTCTCATTTGATGCATCATTGGAATATTTACTTGACCTTTATATGGAATAAAAACCAAAGGAGTTGGTTAACTTGTGAATTGTTGTGGTACTTGTGGGATTTGTTGACCTATAACCTAACTAGGCATTTGTGGAAAATTTGGCCCATTGGGTTGTATCTGAGCTAAGATGGAAGTTTGACCTGTAGCTGGTACTTTAGGAGCTATAATTGGTTTATGATACTTTAATAATTCTTTCCAATCTTTTTCCAGCATAATGTGATGTGTCCTTAGAAACTCCAAGGCTATTTTAGCCTCTGTATTCTTTTCATATGATAAAGGACCTAGCTCTTTTAGTAAAATCCTCATTTTTATCCATATTTGAAATTCAAGTTTAACCTTTCAAAAACCTAGTCACCACTTATCTATCCTTATAATCTCTCTTCCAAAGGTATTTCATTTATTTTCTGATTTAATCTTTCTTGATACTCTTCCTTGGAGTAAAATTCTCTATTTCTATCCCAAGATTGTGTAAATCCCATATTCATAACCCCATTAAGCGTACGCTTGAATGCATATATGTCATCAACCAATAACCTTATATTACTATGTGTTCTCTTCAACAAAGTCTACTTTAGCACCATCTCTCTAGACATTGTTTTTAGGTGTGTCCAGTTAGTAATCCGCAATTCCTCTCACTGTCTCTTATTTCTGCTATTCAGATAATCTATGATTTGTCGTGCCTTCTCTAGAATTTTCCTTAACTTTGAATTTTCCACCCTTTTTTCTTCTTCTTTGGATTCCTTGTAAGTTTCAATTTCATTTTATATAACTTCAAAATAATCCCATTTTCTTAAAAATGATTGGGATATCTTGTCCCACGAATCTTGAATTGTTCTTCTAATTAATTGCTCCCCTTGAGTATCCATATTGAGATTTGTAATCTAACTTTTGATTTCATTAATCTTATCCTCTGAATATTTAAGATCATCCTCTTTTTTTTATCATTTCTCCTTCCAATTCCACTATTCTTTCATCGATTTTACTCATATCACCCTCTAGCTCTTGGATCTTTTTATCCTTATCATTAGGCTCCTGAGATCGTGGTTGTGTTATCTACTAAACTATGACATATTCATCCATCACATTGATAAATTATTTAGTTTTTGGATTCTTCTCAATCTATATGAAATTTCGATTCACAACAGGATCTAGAAGCTAAGATAATCCTCACAACAAAAGAATTTGAAAACACAATCTAAGAAAAAAGTGAAAATAGGAAAAATTAACACATAGATATGGTGCCAATAACTAAGTTTTCTATTACATTCCAACATGTAAAAATGTATGGAACATGATTATATTAAATTAGGAGAAAACATTTATCCCTTGGAGGCACATTGGTGGCATACATGTGGTAGGCTTACATTGGACCTCAAAACCCCCCTAGGTGGACCAATAGGATCCCAAACACCCTCAAACAATAATGAATCTCCATATAAAAATTGGTGAGGCATATTGGGTCATAAATGCGGGTAATATAGTCTTGGTGGAGTGAATGGTGGAGTGGGAGTGGCTCTAGGCAACAATAAATTGTCCGAAAGTGCCAAAACCACCCAAATGCAGTGTATAGCCGCCTTTGGTCAAACCATATCCATGAATTAAGGAGTGGTAGAACTCCAAGGGACCAAAAGGTCATTAATGAGGGTTACCAATCTCATGGTTGACCAAAATGTGGGTGTTGGGTGCAATTAATGGTCCAAAACCCCCCAACAACCTTGGCGATACACCATAACCAAGTTTGGACTATCTAGCATAAGTGAAAATGAATGAGATAATGGTCCTAGGTGATATGATTCATATGTTAATATGTGGTATGATTTTCTAACACCCCCCATTAATCCTGGCTTAGTGTAACCACATCAAAATTTGAGGCCTTGGCAACTAAGGCTCAAATCACCTCTTATAAAAAAAAATTTCCATATAACCAAGGTGAGAAGGAAAACCACATGGGAATAAAACCTCCCCTCTAAAATAGATATGGAGAAAAATATAAAAGTGAATATCAGTTATCACCATGTGTCACCCACTCCAAGGAGAGATCTCAGATAAGTGAATTCTTCTCTGTGAAGCTCTTGGTGAATGTGTCAGCAATTTTTTATGTAGATGGGAAATACTGCAATGATATCACTTGGTCATGCACCAAGCCCTTGATGTTGTGAGTATTAATGTGCGTGGTCCTCTACCTCTATATTAGATATATGGATATCTTGATTGCACTTTTATTGTCACACCAAATTACAGTGGGTGAATCAAATGCAAAACCCAGCTCTCCAAGAATTCCTCTATACTTGGCCTCAATTAAAGATAACGAAACAGTCATGTTGTTTCTTACTTGACTAGCATATGGTACCAGGTGAAAGCATGAATACATAACCATAAGTGGACTTTCTTGTAGAAATATCAGATCTAATGCTATGAGTAAATATATCCTTGATGCTAAGAAGAAGCACAAGAAATAGAATTTGTGTGTTGAATTGTACAGCAGGATTGAAGAAAGCTCAAATTTATGAGAGTGTAGGAAAACAACAAAAGTATAACATAATGTAGATTTTATAAGAAAGAAATTTGAATTTTCTGTATTAAATGACCAGGAAAGGTGTCAACTAGTGATTGGCAATGGATATAAGGTGCTTGCTACATTGATTAGTGAGGACCATTGGTTTATGAGATGGCACCGTAAAAGACCCATTGGGAAAATAGAGACATGGGCCTAGGTGAGAGAAGGTGATGGGAAAGGCGGTTCCAGGGTCGTGCATGGGAAGTTTTGTGAGACTTATTTTCAGACTCTAATCTTTCTATATATAAGGACATGTGTCATAAGGGTTTCATAGTCAGGGTCTGAAACGAAGAATAACCACCCTACAACTTTTGTATCCTAGAAGCATCTCAACCAATGTTGGAATTTGACGAGAAAATGACCGTCCTCGAGCATTTTTCCTGTCAAATACGGGAATTTTTTGAATGAAAACGTTTTGTTAGACGTTTAACTTTTTTTTATAAGCCGTCACTTTGATGTTCAATATTTTTTTCAAAATGTTATTATTATGCCTAGGCGTTGGTCCTAGGAGCCTAGGAGGTAGGAGGCCGGAGTCTATAGTCTAGGTACGGGGTGTGGAGGTTGGAGACTGAGCAGTGGTTGGTCCTTACCAAGTTTCCATCTGGAGGCTGGGTTGAGGCTATTAAGTAAAATTTTAAATGTTTGATTGAATGCAGAAATCATGGATGTTATTCACAATCAATGGATCATGGATGCCATAATGACATTGTTACGCACAATTCTAGTGAGGCCAAACGAATCGAACTCAAGGATTTGTCCAAGGCATATTTATTATCTATTGGATGGAGCGATTTTTCACAATCTGACAAAAATTGATGAAACTCTGCATATTGGTATTTTCTTTTGGGGGAAAATAGTTGTTGCTAATGAATTAATATGATTGCACATGTACTAAGAGATTAGACATATACTAAATGACGGATATATTTAAGTAAAACATCTAGTAAGGTATACTAAAAAGATATTACTGAGAGGGATATATTTAAGCAAAACGTTTAGTGAAGGGGAATTTTATATCCAAAACGTCCAAAAAAGAAAATTGATAGGCAAGATTTCGGCGAAATTCCAACACTGATCTCAACCATTGATTTATTTTATCACAACACAAACATGCATTTTATTCAAATCATGAACTCCTAGGTGGGGTCTGGAAAAGATTCCATTTATAACCTTGAGTAACAATGTTTTATTATTCCCAAAAGTTGGTTTCATGGTTTTGCAAAAATTGTTTCAAGAGACCACTTTTATGGCCCTGGCTCGATTCCTCGATGACATGTAGACCAACGGTTTTCGATTTAGGGTCATCTCCACTAATTAATGATCATGTATCTTGACAGCCCTAAAGGCATAAAGACCGTTGATTTTAAGCATAGATCTCAAGGAAAATGCCACAGCCCGAATTCACTGTGACTAAGAGGTTATCATTGTATGATGTGACATGTATATTTAGCTGACCTCGCATGCATGTTGCCATAAATGGTTTCAAGATTGTGCATGGGTAGCTTTGTGAAACTGCTTTAGCGACCCTAACTCCTTTATATATTGAAATGTGTATCATGAAAAACTACTTCAAGGTCATGATAGTATTTCAATGAGAGCACAATTTAATGGCCCTAAATTCATTTCCAACATAGATCTAGTACAAATGCATAAGATTTGATCTAGTACAAGAAAGATGATTAAAATATTTACATGTTCCTTTGTTGTGTAACACACCACCCTATGATTCACAACTATGATCAAGATCATTGATCCACCAATGGATGTGATTAAAATTGATCCCCACACTTATTGTCATACTAGATTGGTTTATTGCAAAAAATATGACCATCATCGGCATCACAAGGACATCCTTTTTCTTTGGAAGAGGCTAAGAATTGTAGACTCTGTGCTTTTAAAATAAATTGGGTTATGGATTCATAGCATCTCGATCATCTTCTCCTCCTATGAGACTTAATTTGTAAATTTATTACAACAAAAGGATTAAAATAAAAAGTTATACAAAAACAAGCTCTACCAACAAAGTGTATTAAATGGCATAGAGAAATCTATTAAGTTTGGTACAAAAATGAATTTGCATAGATATTAATAGTGAAAATTTTGATTAAGAAACACCCCATTGATAGGATCTCCTAGCAAGTCACCATCGATGTGTGATATTTCATAAGTGTTATTATCTTAGATAGTGTTTATTCGAAAAGGACCAATCTAGAGATTGTTGAATTTCCCATGTTTCTTCTTATCTTCTCTTCCCGCATCCCATTTTAAAACTAAATATCCATAATTGAAATCCCTAATGTGACTTCCTTTCTGTCAAATGTAGCTTTGATTTTTTTCTTTATGGATCTTTGTAGCATCATCAACGTGTTATCTAACCCATTGAATCTCAATTAATGATGAATTCTTCATTCCATATCATCCAGTTCATATTGTTTTGGTTGAAGAAATTTCATGATTGGTTGGCCAAGTTGAATAGGAAGAACTAATTATTTACCATAACCTAATTGAAAAGGTGAGGTACCGATAGATATCTTGACATTGATCATATCATCCCACAAGGCATACCTAAGATGAGAATCCCAATATTTTTTATTTTGATCAAGCATCTTCTTAATAATAGTAATCATACTTTTGTTTGAAGATCCTTCCAATACATTTCCTTGAGGATAATATGATGTTGAATGTGCTAACTCAGTATTATAATCTTGACAGAAATTTACCATTTTAGCAGATTTGAAAGCTTGTGCATTATCAGTAATAAATTTGCTAGGACACCCAAACCTTGCCAAAATATTTTCCTTCGGGAATTTTATTATAACGGTATTTGTCGCATTTCTGGTTAGTATGACTTCTACCCACTTGGTAAAATAATATGTAGCAGTTAGAATCCATTTATGTTTTCCACTTGAGTTAGGATTATTCTCACTCATGAAGTCTAGTCCCTATTGTTGAAAAGGTGCTTCTACCTTAATAGGTTTAAGTGATAGTGGTATGATCTTCTACTTTCCAGTAAATATTCGGCATTCCATGCAAGACCTAACAATTTTATTTGAATCTAAAAATAAATTTTTCCAATAATAACCGTATCTAAGGACTTTGTAAGAAGTAGCTCTCCATTCATGGTGAACACCACATACTCCTTTATGAAATTCTAACATCAAACCTTATGTTTCTTCCTTTACTATACAGTTGATAACTCCTAAAGGATATTTCCAAAACAAGTATCCATCAAGGATGCAGTGTTTCATATATTTAATATTGAGAGATCTTAATTTTTATTTTTCAAGGTGAAGGGGGACAAGATAGGTTTTGCAGAAAATACTCTATATCTTTATACCACTCAGATTGATAAAAGTTAGCAAAAACATTTGGTGTGCAGTTATGACGATTATGTTCATCAATATCATTTCTCAATATGCTATCTGATTTATTTCTAATGCATGAAAATTAGACACAACTAGAATCTTGGCTATGCCTTGTCCTTTAACCAACTTTATCGGTTTGATCTCCAAGTCATATTCTTGAATTTTAGAAATGCATTTTCCTCTTCTTCCCTCGCTATCTAGTTGACAAAGAATGTCCTTGATTTTACTACCAGGAACATAAGCAATGATTTTTGAATGCGAAATATAATTTTGAAAAGGTTTTATTATTAAAGTATTGTAACTTTGGAAGGTGTTCCAGATGTATTGATTGTATTCCTCCTTCAGGAGATGAATTTAGTCTTGTTAGTGTCATTGAAAGAATCAATGTAAACCTCTGGATGTAAATCGGGTCAATAGTACCCAAGTGTCAATATAATAAATGTTATTTGTGGTGTCCAGTTGGACAAGTTAGCCCACTCAGTTAGAGAATACATCCCTGTTAGGTTATAGGTCAAGTCAACTGAAGAATATAAATAGGGAGTGTTACAGAGAGAAATTCCTATGGCTTGGGGTACCACAACAAACAACTTTGACTCCAGAAATCAATCTTTCCCAATATGCAATAGAAATAAAATGTCTAACACTAAAGGACCAGACCTCGTACCTTATTCCGGACGGTTGAATTAGATCCCCGTTGAGCTATCCAATCTTCAGCTTGAATTGATAGATCAAGATCTCCATAGTGGCTGGAAATGTCTGACATACACTGGAATCAAGTCACGAGAGATGAAATCTCATGAACACTGGCATGATCAAGGAGGTAGCATATAAGAGATGCCACCAGTCTGGAAGGTCTTCTACACAAACCGCTACGAGTACATGTCCTACTATGTGAATAGAGGTGTCGAGGTCAAACATAGTATTCCATCGTCTGATTACCGGTCATTGATGTATACCATTAACAGACGCGAGATTACCCACCGATAATGAAAATGGGAATCAAGGTAGTAGAGTGCAAACTAACAAGTGTGAATAGATTTGTTGAGGTCGAACACTTGAGAGAATCCATCGATTAGGGGACATTGATGTATTCCCAAGAAACTGTCGATGGCGAGAGAACCTACCACTGATGACTGCAAGTCTCAAGGCACTCAAAAGGACTCTAGATTCCAATCCAAAAATAAATGATCTGAAGTCGATGGGATGAAATCCACTGGAAGGAGGGAATTAATACATCCCCCATCATCCAACATGAGGTACTCAGCAAACCTGTCTAATGTGGAAGGACTCGATCATAAGGTGCACGAACCAGTAACTGTACCGGGAATGGCCGACATGCAAAGTCAAGATAACTGAGGAATGACTGACACAGGTTTCAACTTCCTTCAAACAAGAGCATAACGGTGTATGGTGACTGAATGAAGGCAGCATAGACTCGATATACAAAGTGGGACATCTCTGTGACACAGGAGGCATCAACAGAGGCTCCATAGGGACTGGAAGCTTAACCAGTCGGTGGAGATAAACTCAAATAAATGAGTATAGCTCCTAAGTCAAACTATAACCCAACCAATGGATGTGATATACAGTGCTCTGTTCGAAGGCGACACGACTCGACAACTGCCAAAGATAACATCTTTCCTTGTCCGGCTTTTTAGTTTTTTTATTTTTTTTGGACTTTTTCAGTTATTTGAAAAGCTTGAAAAAAGAATAAACTAGCTTTATAGTTACAAACTAGGAGGAGACGAGTGTCATCAGGGAAAACAAACTAGTTCCAAGTAGTGGAACATACCTATGCTCAATGTAAGGATACATGTGTAGGATATCGACACTCGGGGGAAAATCCCCTCCCGGTAAAAAGGGAATCAAGCTGCGAAGGATATAAAAATGGCTCTGCATGGCTAGACATGAGACAAGCTCGAGCTATATGGCTGAAACACAATGTCAAGGGAGCCGGCATAAAGCTCAATAAGGCAGCCAAACCTCATGATAATGCATTCACAACTTGATATAGGGGGATTCCGGAGGGAAACAGGCCAGCATAAGATCAAGAGGAGTATGAGGCTCTTGCGAAATGTCATGGCAGTACTATACAACGGAATCCCAGACCTAAGAGAGGACTCACGGCATGGACACCAAATGAAAAGGGGAGCTAACTAGGACACCCATGTATAGGAAAGCTCTACCATTCACATAGTACCACTTCTAACAGCAGCATGAAGGTTCTGTGATACCATGGAATGGGTTCATACCTAAGGTTAAGATGGAACGGTCATAAGGAAATGCATAAGTGCAAGCGGATGTAATATCGTAACCTATATGCCAGTTCATACATAATACTTGTGATAGGAACGAATGGGTCAAAACCTCAGAGAGAGTGTACAAAACTGGACCCTAAATGACAACGATATTAGTCCAAAACAACCCAAGATAGTCAATAAAGAATCCAAACTATAGGATATAGGGAGGAATTATCATGACAATAGCACCCAAAGGAAACAATACAGTGAACGATGGGACATAAAAAGGAAAGTAAGGTGTAGACCCAATGTTCACGCATACACTACCACCCCCATGAGGGTGACCATTGGTGTAAATACCGAGAGAAGGGAGTCAACATCCTCCACAAATGGAGTAGAGGGCAGAATATGACCATTCCCAAATCTACGAGCAGGGTAAGGGGCTGTGATGCCCCCAAGTCTGACACCAGGGTCCGTACTAGGACCAAGACGGGTGATAGGATACCAGGCATGCTGAAAATAAAAGGACGTGAACTCAAGAGAGCATAAATATACTCAAGTAACCACGAGCCCAAAGGCCAACTAGCGCACAAAGAGCACACTCCTAAGAAAATCTACAGCCAAAATACAAGCAAACCAAGGGGAGGATATGTGAGCTCCCGAATGCAACAGGTATGTCTCACCTATGAGAGGCTCTAAAATCCCATACACTACAAGCAGAGGTACGTAACCAATTATAGTGGCCCTCATCTTCAACGCATATAGAGACTGTGTTGTCCAACCTCTACCTAGCTGGGACACCTGCAGAATAACCTCTACAAGTACCCACTCGATATCCTAGGTAAGGTCACTAAGGTCAACTCAATATAATCAAATCTCAGGCAGACAGTCGCAGGAGGGATTGACCATATGGGCAGGGTAGCAAAGCCTGAAACTCTCTAAAGAGCCCCCAGATACGAATACAATCCTGGAAATATCTCCGGTGCTACTCAGTTATGACTAGGGGTCATCCCAATCAATAACCACTCATAATACCTCATGCTTAACTCCCTTTTGAGAGGAGGATCCTGAGAACACTGGTTATACCAAGGATTTCACACACTCACCTGGACATACACCTAGATGTTGTTGTTTAGTGATCTTGGAGAATTTACTTACAATGAACTATTCCAAGATCCTAAAACCTAAGCTTGTTGGTGCACCCTAGAAAAGAAAAGAGTGTAATTCATTTTAATTTAGCTTTGATTTTAGTTGGATGTAATTACTCAAAGGGAAATGGTCATGCAACTAGTGAAGTTATGACTCAGCAGTGAAGTAAATATGCACACCATAACAAACAATGCTAAGTGCAATCTTTGTCAAATGAAAAATAGGGTATGCTACTACATGAGATGCATAAATATATATTCCTTTCCGAATGTTAGTGCAATCCTTCCTATATGAAATCCTAAAAACAACTCTCATCCAGGAAATCCAATGCAAGTACCTCCTCAAATCCATATCTAAGATGCAACTAAGAGTGCAACTACTTTGTATTTTTCAATATAAAAGAATGAAAAATGCAATAAAAGTCATCTAAAACTCTCAGTCTCTGTAGCAAGTATAAAAGACAAGCCCAGCAAGACACCAAGACAAAAAGAGTAATGCACTAATGGCAAAACAAAAAGGAAAAATGACTAAAACTACTTTCAAAGAAAAATCAATGAAAAAATGGTCTCCGGTCACAAAAGAAGCATCCACCAGACAACATCAAACCCCAGGAAGACCCAACCACACTCACAACCCACCCAGCAACTTCCCAAAACATCAAACTCACCAAAAGGGAGGATGTACGCGACTGTTTAAAGAACAGTTGCGTATATACGCGACTTTTGGCCAAAAACCTAAGTGTATACGTGGATTTTGGCCAAAAACCTGCATGTATATGCGACTTTTGGCCAAAAATCCGCATATGTACACGACTTTTGGCCAAAAACCTGCGTATACAGAGAAGGAAGTGGTAAAAATTAGGCCAAGGGTCAAACAAATAAAGGGGAGTGTCAATGGATGAACATACTATAAAATGCAACCCAGAAACAAGGAGAAACAAAGAGCAAGTCAATAATATCATGCCCATTGTACCGATAAAAACCCCCAAAGGAAAAATGACTAGGAACTCCCCAGCGGAGTCGCCAATTCTGTTATGGAGAGAAATTCCTATGGCTTGGAGTACCACAACAGACAGCTTTGACTCCAGAAATCAATCTTTCCCAATATGCAATAGAAATAAAATGTCTAACACTAAAGGACCAGACCTCATACCTTATTCCGAACGGTTGAAGTAGATCCCCATTGAGCTATCCAATCTTCATCTTGAATTGATATAATACTTCCTCAACCACAAGTAAACAATACAAGCATACTATATATCATGATGTTAGATCTATTCTAGCATATATAATCAATAATGTAAAAGCATTTGACATATTCCAATGGATACAATATTAATCAAATACACATCATTGGACAGGAAAAGATAGTTCTTATTAATATAAATTAGAGATTACAAGATAGATACAACCTCTGACGGCATGTCTGCGAACCGGAGAAATTGAATCCCCCACTTGGGCTTCCACCACCTCAATCCTCCATCTCACGATAGCAAGCTCACTAGAAAAAGGCAAGCTTGGGAAGAACACAAAAGTGCTCCAAAGGGACAAAGGGATGCAAACTCAAGCATAAATTCCGGCAACAATGGACTATAGTTTCGTTGCTTTCAATCTCTCTATATGCCTTCAATGTACCAAGGGGTTCCTTATATAGCTTCACAAGGGATAATGAAGGGTCGAATCCGAGCGATCTCAAGGCATATGGAAGGCCAGGAGTCAAATGAGTTGGATCCATGTCAAGGAAAACTCCAAAAGGATTTGGACTATGCACACATCCCGATGTACGCGGTTATAGGGGTCAAACCCGCGTATGTACGCGGTTATCGGGTGAAAATCCGTGTATATCATTTTTCATATAGTTTTAGGGATGATCAAGGAAACATCAAAGGATAAAATATGGTCCATGTGGTCTAAAGAGTTTGCAGTGGGACAAGGGAAGTCCATACAAAGTGTGATTCACCTAGAGTGGTGAAATCCTCTATAACTGGGAGGCACTCCCCTTCACTTGTACTCACTCACTCAAGTTGTTTTGTGAGAGAGAGAAAAACTAGTGCGCCAGAGAGAAGTTAGAAGAAGTTGTTTTGGTTTTACACTACTTTGGTTGAGATTTATATTGAGGAATGTTTGTGGGGTTTTCTCCCTTATGGTTTCCCTGAGGAAAATCTTTGTGTTATTGTGTTCTTGTGTTTCTGTACTTTTTGTTCTTTCAGTGATCTTCTAGTGACAATTTTTTTAAGATATCATCTAATAAAATCTATAAAACTTAGCATGGTATCAAAGCCACCCTAAAAGGAAACACTACACAATTAGGGTTTGTTACTATGAACAAATCCCTCGATAGATCAACCAAAAAAGAGTGCTCCCTCAACTCACCTCTAAAGGGCGCATCGTTATGTGAAGACATATCCAAATTCCAAGAAGTTTCAATTTTGGACCTGTCACTACTGTCGGGACAAGCTAGGGCTTCAATTTTCCTAAGACTCCATCATAAATCTCAAAAAACTAAATATACAGTCTACCTTTCCCTATGGAGGTGCATCTTCTCCACCTCTCAACCCTACTAGGGTTTCCAACTAAGAAATTAGGGTTTCTGCATCAAACCATAGGTCATCCATAAGGAGGTTAGCCACAAGTTGTTTTCTTCAAGTAAGTATTATTCTTCCTTATTCCATTTTAAGTTCTCATTATATTAAATATGACAAATAATACCAAGCTAGATGAAAATCTTGAAGGTTTTAAAAACTTCAGAGCATGGAAGTTTAGAATCATGCTCATCCTACAAGAAAATGATCTAGATAAGTTTGTAAAGAAGGAAGTGATAGAACCAGAAGATGATGAGGCCAAGTCCAAGAATAAGAAGTATATGTTAATTTTAATGTCCCAAATTTTACATTGGGTCACAATGTCCAAATCACATTTTCCATATTAATGAAAGTTGTCAAAGGGATGCTAAAAGTCAAATAATTGCCAAGGTGGAAAATCACTAGTTTCCTAGCTTGGGGTGGAAGCTTTGAGATTTGGAATAAGGGGATAATAAATGATGTTTAAGCATTAGAAGAGGATAAATATTTAATAATTTTTATTATTAAATAAATACAATATAAAAATGAAATGGCTATGTAGAATGGAGACACGTGGAGACCATGGGGCCCACTCAAGCTAGAATTCCTATGTTAAATGGCATCCTCCTCTTGTAATTTTGAATCTATGGGAAGCCTAATGTTTTGGTATGGATTATGACGTTAATATAATTGTCCATATAATTCATAGCTCTAATTTTGGATGAATTGTAACTTACATGGGAGAGGAAGAGCCAAATGGGAGTTTCATGGACACTTGGCTAGATTCCCCTTACATTTATGACATCTATGACACCAATGATGGAGATTCTATGACAGTTATGACACAAGTCAGATATTAAGGCTAACATACTGACATAGTGACATTTCAACACTGAATAGAGCATCTTATAGGTTTAATTTTGGAGTTGGAGAAGACCAAGAGGCTCCTACTCAAATTTGGGAGAAGAGGGAATGTGAAGAGAGAGTCCACATGGTATAGCATGAGCAACCACACCAATTTGATTTGGATTTGGTTTATGGATGGATTTGTAAAATTTGAAGACTAATAATTTTTATAAAATACATGTATTATCCATGAGAATAATCTTTTTCTCATTTGTGAATTGTGAGAGCTAGTGGATGACTAGTTTTCTTGCTTAATCCAATTTAGAGGGTGAAAGATTCCCATCCTAGTTGGTGTTTGGAAAGGCCACTCAGGTATTTCATGGAGATTTAATGGATTCTTATTTCTAGGTGTAAGCTACAGGAAAGCATGTGTATTCTTCTATTGCAGCACTCTCTCTCAACTATTTCCAGTTTTCACACCATATTCATGACAATGGAGGGATTGCGCTTTAGGTGAGCTATTTATCTCTTTGGGGAATATTATAATGACAATTATATTATGTTCTAATGTATATTCTCTATATTTAATTTTTATAAGACTCTCATGTCGAAATACCCAAAATAATTCATGTAAACATGTTGAACAATGAAGAAATAGTGTCATTTCCCCACTATCTTGTTGTGAACCATTGTAATGTTGATGATTTAAAATTTGGAGAGCCTTTAATTCTCAATTTATGATTTTAATCAGTTAAATATTATATATTCTTCATTCTCATAAATTTTCAAGTCTAAATTCCCAAGATTTTTATGTCAAAATGACTTTTAATGAGTAAACAATGACCATTTCCACTCCATTTTGATATATGCCATGGTAATGCTTATTATTTCAAATGGAGGAATGTATCTCTGATAAATGTATGATGTATGATGTATGGACTTTAATTAATTTATATTTCAATTCTAATGTTCATTACTTAATAATTTTAATCTATTTTACTCATTTTTATTGCATTGGGAGAAGATTTGGTGCATTTTCCCCAAGGGTCGAAATTGTGACTTGGGAGTTGTTTTGGAAAGAGTCATAAAAGCCTATATAAACTGAACCATGATGCATATGAGACTTTGAAAATGTCCCTTACACATAGCCATCCTATTTTCATAAATTCAAGTGAATTTGGGATCATTTGTGAAGCCATTTCCGGCAATTACCCAGGGGGAATTGAAGCCCCAATTTGCTAGTAAAGACTCCTAATTTGAAGAGAACATTAAACAATTTTGAAGAAGTAATTGGGAGGTAAAAAAACATAAATTATCATGATATTTAATTTATATTATCATTCATGTACCTTCATAGAAAATTTGGAAGCATTTGGGTCAATTTGGAGGTCTAGACATCAAAACTAGTCAAGAGCCAAAATTGTGAAAAAAATTGGAAAATTGGGCATTTTAATAAAATTCCAAAAAAGGGATAGTCTTTAGTCCCATTGATTTCAAATTATTTGGGAAACAAGCAGTATGGGAGATGGAATCCCCAATTAATAAGGTGATTTTAATCAAAGTAGTGTAGCAGTAAGCATGGTGGTTCCTCTCTGAAATATTCATGAAATCTCAAAGACTCAAGGTGGGTAGCTCAGTGGCAACTTCAAAGAATCATACAGAAAGCGGGTTCTTCAACAACCATGTTTAAAAATTGCTTGAGGACAAGAAATATTTGTAATGGATTATTTTTAATGTCCCAAATTTTACATTGGGTCACAAGGCGAAAATCGCATTTTCCATATTAATGAAAGTTGTCAAAGGGATGCTAAAAGTCAAAAAATTACCAAGGTGGAAAATCACTAGTTTCCTAGCTTGGGGGTGGAAGCTTTGAGATTTGGAATAAGGGGGATAATAAATGATTTTTAAGCATTAGAAGAGGATAAATATTTAATAATGTATCTTATTGAAAAATAACAAGAGAAAAATGAAATGGCTATGGAGAATGGAGACACATGGAGACTATGGGGCCCACTTAAGCTAGAATTCCTATGTTAAATGGAATCCTCCTCTTGTAATTTCGAATATATGGGAAGCATAATGTTTTGGTATGGATTATGAGGTTAATATAATTGTCCATATACTTCATATATCTAATTTTGTATGAATTGTAACTTACATGGGAGAGGAAGAGCCAAATGGGAGTTTCATGGACACTTGGCTAGATTCCCCTTACATTTATGACATCTATGACACCAATGATGGGGCTTCTATGATAGTTATGACACAATTCAGATATGAAGGCTGAAATACTGACATGGGGACATTTTAGGACTGAATAGAGAATCTTATAGGTCAAATTTGGGAGTTGGAGAAGGCCAAGAGGCTCCTACTCAAATTTGGGAGAAGAGGGAAGGCGAAGAGAGAGGCCACATGGCATAGCATGAGCATCCACACCAATTTGATTTTTATTTGGTTTATGGATGGATTTGGAAACTTATAATACTAATAATGTTTATAAAATACAGGTATCATCCATTAGAAGAATCTTTTTCTCATTTCTGAATTGTGAGAGCTAGTGGATGACTAGTTTTCTTACTTAATCCAATTTCGAGGGTGAAAGATTCCCATCCTAGTTGGTGTTTGGAAAGGCCACTCATGTATTTAATGGAGATTTAATAGAGTCTTATTTTCAGGTGTAAGCTACAGGAAATCATGTGGATTATTCTATTGCAGCACTGTCTCTCAACTATTTCTAGTTTTCACACCATATTCATGCCAATGGAGGGATTGCGCTTTGGGTGAACTATTGATATCTTTGGGGAAGATTATAATTCCAATTAAATTATGTGCTGATGTATATTTTATATATTTAATTTTCCTAATACTCTCAGTTCTAAATACCCAAAATAATTCATGTAAAAATGTTGAACAATAAAGAAATAATGTCATTTCCCCACTATCTTGTTGTGAACCATTGTAATGCTGACGTTCAAATTTGGAGAGAATTTAATTGTCCATTTATGATTTTAATCAGTTAAATATTCTCTTTTATTCATTCTCATAAATTTTCAAGTCAAAATTCCCAAGAATTGTATGTCAAAATGACTTTTAATGAGCAAACAATGACCATTTCCACTCCATTTTGATATATGCCATGGTAATGCTTATTATTTTGAATGGAGGAATGTATCTCTGATAAATATATGATGTATGGACTTTAATTAATGTGTATTTAAATTATTTTTTTCATTAATTAAGGATCTAAATCCATTTTACTCATTTTTATTGCCTTGGGAGAAGATTTGGTGCATTTTCCTCAAGGGTTGAAATTGTGACTTGGGAGTTGTTTTGGAAAGAGTCATAAAAGACTGTATAAACTGAACCATTATAAATATGACACTTTGAAAAATTCCCTTACACATACCCAGCCTCTGTTCAGAAATTCAAGTGACTTTGGGATCATTTGTGAAGCCATTTTCGGCAATTACCCAGGGGGGAATTGGAGCCCCAATTTGCTAGTAAAGACTCCTACTTTGAACAGAACATTAAACAATTTTTAAGAAGTAATTGGGAGGTAAAAAAACATAAATTAGCATGATATTGAATTTATATTACCATTCATGTACCTTCAGAAAAAATTTGGAATCATTTGGGTCAATTTGGAGGTCTAGACATCAAAACTAGTCAAGAGCCAAAATTGTGAAAAAAATGGAAAATTGGGCATTTTAATAAAATTCCAAAAAGGGGAAATTACAATAATAGCCAAAAGGATCATATCCGAATCCATCAAGGATAACTTTATTCCTCAAGTATCCTCAACGGAAACTCCAAAATAAATATTTGAGGCTTTGTCTAGTCTATTTGAAGGAAGAAACATCAACAAGAAGATGACCCTAAGGAATCACCTCAAAAGTGTAAGATCTCAAAAATTAGATACCATGTAGTGCTACTTGTTAAGATTAGTTAAAATCAAGGATGAGGTAGAATACATTGGTGATACAGTTGAAGAAACAGAAATTGTGATCACCACCTTAAATGGTCTTCCAAGAGATTGGGAAGATTTTATTCGAGGAATCAGTTCAAGAAGGAAACTAACCAAATTCCTTAATTTGTGGGAATAATGTGTCCAAGAAGAAGAAAGGATAAGAGCTAGAGAATAAAATCTAAATGACAATGAGCATCAAGCCTTGACAGCTCATGCCAAAGGCAAGAACAAAAGGAAGAGTCATGACCATCCTCATAAGACTCAAGGGTTCAAGAAGTCCAAGAAAGACTTCTCAAATTATGAATGCTTCAATTGTCACAAGTTGGGACACATTGCCATCAACTATCCCATGAAAGCAGAAAGAGTCAAAAAGATGAAAATATTTCAAGCTCATGCTGCTGAAGATAGTGATCAAGAAGTTGACTCAGGAATTAAAGAAGTATGAAGACTCCACTGAAGAAATGTATTGATATCTGCTCTAACAGTATCAGTCTCACCAGGAAATGACACCTGGATAGTGGAAAGTTGTTCCTCCAAGCACATGACAAGTTACAAGGAATCACTCTCATGACTTGTACAAAAGGAATCTCCACACAAAGTAATGCTTGGAGATGATTCCCAATATCACATCAAATAAATGGGAGAAGCATCCTATAAGTTGGAATTTAGAAAGTCCATGAAGATGAAATATGTCCTATATGTCCTAGGGTTGAAGAATAAATTTCTTTCTATTTCATCCTTACATAAGAAAGGCTTCATAATTCCATTCACAGATGGAAGAGTTCTCATGTGGACAAAAGGAAAAACCATAAATGATGCAGTAGACATTGGAGTTGAAGAAGGAGGACTATACAAATTGAAGGGACATGCAGATTCAACATTAGTAACCAGTACCATAAACCCATGTGATCTATTGCACAAAATGCTTTCTCATATTCACTACAAAGTTGTACTAATTGTAAGCAAGGTTGTGACTAGTCTACCAGGAATGCAGATAGAACATGAAGGACTATGCAAAGATGTGCACAATGAAAGAATACTAATAATCCTTATCCAAAAAGTGATAGAAAAGAAAAATGGATCTTAGATATTATCCACTTAGATATATGCGGGCCAATGCAAACCAATTCATTAAAAGTGGGTATGTTTACTATGCTTCCTTTATTGATGACTACTCCCACAAGTCTTGGATATACTTCTTGAAAAATAAGGATGAAGTGTTTGAAAGTTTCAAGGAATTTAAGGCCCTGGTAGAAAATCTCTATGAAAAGAAAATAAATATATTTAGGTCAGATAATGGAGGATATTTCACATCAAATGAATTCAATGATTTGTGCAAGGAATTTGGGATTAAGAAGGAGCTCACTATTCCCTATAATCCACAACAAAATGGTGTGGTGGAAAGAAAGAATAGATCCATCATGGAAGCTATGAAAGACATGATACATGATAAAAAACTACCTATGTACCTGTGGGAAGAAGCAGCTAGAACAGCAGTATATGTACAAAATAAAATATCCCACGGTGCCCTTGAGAACAAAAATTTTGAAGAAATGTTCTCTGAAGAAAATACTAAATTAAGTCACCTAAATATATTTGGTTGTCCTGTGTCCATTCACATTTCCAAGGATAAAATATCAAAGTTAGATCCTTCATGAAAGAAGGGATTGTTTGTAGGATATAGTGAGAAATCAAAATCTTATCGGATCTATATCCTAGGATACCACCAAATTGAACTTAGCAGAGATGTCCCATTTGACGAAGATACAACCTTTAGAAATTCAAAGAAAGATAAGGAATATGAAGAGGAGCATGAAACTTCCAAAGCTGCAGAAATTCCTAAACTAGTTAGGAATGAAGAAGAAGATCAGATGCCTAAGGATCATGATATGATAAAACATCAGTTACCTGAATAATTACCCAGTGAAATGATTTCTTGAAAGAGAAAACCTGCCTGGGCTCGTGAAGTAATCGAAGAACCAAAACTACATGGTGTCCCATAAGGAACCATTAGAGAAAGGAAGAAGACAAAGTCATACCCCAGTTATATGGCTTTGATGAGTGATCACCCCAGTTAGTACCAAGAACAAAATATAATTTAGTTTTATCCTCGAAATGGATCTTCAAAATGAATCACAAAGAATATGGTAGTATAGAAAAGTACAAGGCAATATTTGTATCTCGCGGGTTCTCCCAGAAAGAAGGAATTGACTATGAAGAGACCTTTGCTCCAGTAGCTAGGTACACTTCAATTAGAACTGTCCTTTCCTTGGCATCCAACATGAGGTGGAAGTTACACCAGATGGATGTAAATACATCCTTCCTAAATGGATTTATAGAAGAATAAATTTATATCGAACAACTGCAAGGTTTCGAGATTGGAGATCAGGAAGATTATGTATGTAAGCTCAAGAAAGCATTGTATGGACTAAAGCAAGCTCCCAAAGCATGGTATGGAAGAATCGATGGATTCTTGATGCGTTTAGGATTTACTAAGAGTAAAGGAGATTCTAACCTCTACTATAATATTGAGGGTGATGGACTTATGATACTACTACTATATGTGGATTATTTACTATTGGTAGGAGAAGATGATCCCATCAATGAATGTAAGAAGAATATCGCTGCAAAATTTGAGATTAAAGAAATTGGAATGATACACTACTCTCTAGGTCTTGAAGTATGGAAATATCTAGATGAGATTTTCCTAAACCAAGGAAAATATACAGTAGAAATCCTAAAAATATTTGGGATGATATATTGCAAGGCTATGACTACTCCGATGATAACAAATTTGAAACTATTGAATGATTATAATTCGGAAGTTGTATATGCCACCTTGTACAGACATATTATTGGTTCACTAATGTACTTAACCAATACAAGACCATATATATGTTTTTTTGTAAACATGCTAAGTCAATATATGGTGAATCCTAGACATATTCACTTGATAGGATCAAAACATGTGATGAGGTACCTAAAGGGAAACTTACATTATGGGCTCATATATGCATCGAATGGTGAGATCATATTGCATGGGTTCACAGACTCAGATTGGGAAGGAAGTGTTAAATATAGAAAGAGAAATTCAGGATGTTGTTTTAGTTTGGTATCAAGAATGATCTCATAGTTCAGTAGGAAGCAGACCAGTATTGCACTTATCACAGTGGAATCCAAACTAATATTTAGAACTGCGTATATATACAACTACACAAATTAGATAAATTAAAATCATAAACATTGATTTACACATTTTCTCAAGTTTTCCACTCTAAAAAAGGGTTTCCACCTCCAAAGATTTGATCCCTCTTGACTTTTGGTAGATCCCTTTTAATATGGATTTATGATGGTAAATATTTGGAGAGATTTATAATTTGGGATCATCATTAATACCAATATTAATTTCCAGCGTGTCTTCAATCATTGGACGCACAATAGGTTTAATGGAAGCATCATTCTTGTCAAATAATTGTTCAAGTGGCACCATATCATTTGGAATAAAGTTTCTTTTGAGTTGTAGGATCTTGTGACCAGCTATCTTTTGGACCATTTATGGAACTTCTGTTTGGTCCACTTGAGATAAGAAAGCATATTTCTCCTTATCACCTGCATCAAGGTTTATACTAGAAATTTTCTCAACCAATTCAAGAAATCGTTTGGTATGTGCATCATCCTCGAAAACTTGTCAATGTTTTATATTATCTGGGAAAGAGGGGTGATGCCTCGTTTCAATCTCATATTTTAACTGAGGCTGATCTGGAGGTCGAAATGTATAGGAATCCATAGCTAATGAATCATCTTATTGATTGAGATCTATGTGTATGAATGTTATATTGAAGGAACTAACAAAAGAATGATAATGTCCCAAAGAGAATTTATATATGCTTACAATCAGGGATTTTTGGTCTGGTAAACTCCCCTAATATGATTTATGATCAGCTTGGAATATCTAAACATAGTCATATTTGTAACCTTTACTTGTTTAGAATCTTGTAACCCTAGAATAATATCCTCATATTCTACAATATAATTAGTGGCTTCAAACTCTAACTTGTATGATAAAACAACTTTTTCTCCAGATGAAGGAAATAAGACAGCACATGCCCCAAACTCATTCTAGTTGAGGATCCATCAAAATACAACTTCCAAACCTACTCATTTTGGCTCTCAGTAGGTCATGCAAGTGAATACTTAAGATAATATTCCTCAAAATCTTCATTAAAATATAAGATGCAACATCTCATGTCATCTTCAGTAGTATACACTGGATAGTTTTTGGGGCTATTATGATCGCTTATGACATAGGAAAACTTATCTTTGCAATAAATCGTCTTTTTTTCTCCTACAAATAGTGTAGAAATTGCATCTCTGATACCATGAGAAAAATATCCTTGATGCAAAGAAGAAGCACAGGAGCTAGATCTTGCTACTAATATAATTCTCACAAGGATGCACAAGGAAAATAGAGAGAAGAATAGAGATATTGAATACAATAGAAATGATCCAATGAATAATTGATTATTGAATCAATGACTTGAT
Source organism: Pseudotsuga menziesii (assembly GCA_001517045.1). Classification (NCBI taxonomy): domain Eukaryota; kingdom Viridiplantae; phylum Streptophyta; class Pinopsida; order Pinales; family Pinaceae; genus Pseudotsuga; species Pseudotsuga menziesii. The sequence continues at coordinate 3,866 of LPNX010135505.1, read as the reverse complement.
TGATTATTACAATAGTAATAGATCCTTATAAATTAAAATTGAGTTGGTGGAAAACAACTCATGCTAGCTCATAAATCATACTTACCAGATATGATAAACCCACATAGGTGGCTAAAGCACTTCCCAAATCAGTCAAGGACCTCACAATTTAGCTAAAGCATGAGTAATTTTTCATGAATGATGGAAAAAAATGCTAATCATGGAATATGGAGAGAAAATAATGGAGGATGGGTTAACAACAAAGGATAGCAGTTTCCTAGTTGACTAGCTTTACCTTATCCACAAAAAAATAGAATAAAAAGAATAAATACATAATATGTAGGAAGGTGCAGTTACTGATTCTAGAAGTCAATAAAGTGGACATGATCAAACCAGAATCAGGATAAAATCACTCCTCGGGTATATATGGAAAGTATTGACCATGTGGTGCAAGTGGATGCCAACTATCTAGGGTAGTAGGTAGGAATTTAATAAAAAAAATGATTAAATATTTTATCCTAAGTTATGAAGTGGTTTATTATATTCCGATACCCTGCTTTAAGTATAAATTTATGATGTTTATGTTTGAAATAATCAGATGCATATGTTTCATATAGGTGTATATAGGACCCAACAACAAGGCTATGGTCACCCCTTACAATTATTCATGTCCATAAAAGCTAGGGAAAGAGGAAAAACCACATGGGGGAAATCCTCCCTCGAGAAAGGACAAGGCACAAAATTTGAAATATGTCTTCAATATGTCTTTATATTCACTTAAAAGATATAAATGAATTGCTTCTGGTGAAACACGTTGATGAAGAAATCATGAACTCCATGATCATGTGCTAGAGTGTAGAATCTACAAGAAAGAAGAGGAGAGACTTCCTGTATCTCATAATCTAATGAAGTACAAGCATTATATGAATGCTTCTTTCTACTAAAAAAATCTTATCTGAAAAAAAAAATCTGAAATGGAAAAGAGATCTATGCATACTCCTTCCCAAAGAGTACAAAAATTAAGACAATCAATTACATAATCAGTTCCTTGTATAGCTACAAAATTGTGATGTGAATCACATATCATTAGTCCAATATGATGTAGCACCTTCCCAAATCTGATATGAGGCTGAAAATACTCTGATATATCATAAATATTATCATATGGAACAGATAATACAAAGGCTTCAGTGTCTCCATGAGTATATGGGCCAAGACGAGGAAAAGTATGAGCAGCTGGGGAAAACCGATGAGTGTAAAAATATGAATGATGAATGGACATAAGATATGAACAATAATTTTTTATAACATATCCAAACATGTGTAATATAATTCTAATAATTACTAATTTCATATATAACCAACCAAAGAAAACTAGGCAAGACTTAAAACCATTTTATATAAGTAACATTGCATAAGAAACCAATGAGGAATCAACTAGTGAACTTGATGTTTGTATAGACTTAAGAGTATTCAAAGGTATGGATGGTGTTATGAATGGTTTCATGAAATTAATATCATCTTGAAAAAATTATTCTAAATAATAATTATGGAGTGAGGGATATTTTCTTAAAGACAAGTCAATATCTAGTGAAAAATCACAATTATTGAGAGATGAATCTAGGAGACTTATAGGTGGATTATCAAACAACGAAACTGATATTTCAGATTTTTATATATCATAAGGTAAATATATATCATACCTTTTAGGAAAGGATCTAACTCTGTCACTCAAGGAATATTTTATATAACCTTGGAACTGCACACTATGATAGTGTTCTCAAGAATCAGCAGGCTTTTTTGGCTCATCTGGAACTTCGATGTTGTACTTCTCAAGAAGATGAGACATGATGTCGATATTCTTATTGAAACATTTATTCTCAATATGAAATCCCTTTATGCAATAAGAAAACTTGGGTATACTTCCTTTCTTCTTGACTTTCTTCATTTAACCTTCGTCAATAGGCTTCAAACTTTCATCTTCATTATCTAACTTGGCTTCTTCTATTTCACAATTTTATTTTATTTGGACTTCATATCCTTACTTCCTTGAACTATAAGAGCATGATACTTGCTCTTGGAATATCTAAGAGCACCCATATGGATCAATTTATCTTTCTCCTTTGTCAGTGAATCAAAGAATGTACTCAAAGAAGGCATTTTCCAATTAGAAATAACAAGCCTAGTAGCATGAAAAGTAGACACAAAAATTGAGTATTCAAGACTTGATTTTGATAGAATAGAAATGATCAATCGATCTCCTTTTTTTCAATACCACATTGCTTGAGAAATAGAATGAGTGACTTGAATTTTGTGAAGAAACCCTCAATAGAATCAAAACTACTTGGACTAAATGAGAACAACCCATTCTCCAATTGATGTGCTCTTATCTCGTCTTGGAATCCAAAGAGAGACTCAAGTTTGGTTCGTACTTGGTATGGAGTGGTCAAACCATCAAGATGAAAGAGTATATCAGGGGAACTAGAGAGGAAAAACATTCCTTAGGATTCATCCAACCTATTATGACACTTATCTTTCTCAACAACATAATTTAGTTCATTTTCTAAAGTCATACAAACTCTATAGAGTCCCTTACTACATAATAGAATGCCAATTATGGATTTCCATTCATGATAGATGAAGGGATTCAGGATCATAGTTGAAGAATAATCTATATTGAGATGTTTATGTGCTCAAGGAGATACTCTCTGGAGCCTGCACAAATAAAAATAGGACAAAATCTTGTAATCTTAAAACAATCTCTTCTTCGGAGAGGAATATGAAATGGGATGCACTCTAATGGAGAGAATAGAAAGCTCCTCAACTCTGCTGAACTTGAAGAACCTTGTGCTATGATACCATGTAGAAATTTAAGCTCTTATCCATTAGAAAAAGAGCATTGATGCAAAGGAGAAGCATAGGAGGTACATCTTTCTACCAAGATAATTCTCACAAGTATGCACAAGGAAAATAGACAAAAGAATAAAGAGACTAAATACAAGAGAAGTGATCCAATTAATAACTTATTATTTAATAAATGACTTGATTGATTAACCAAATCCTTGATTTATTAACCAAATCCTAAATAGTAATACATCCTTATAAAGGAAAATTAAGTTGGTGGAAGACAACTCATGCTAGCTCATAAATCATACTTACCAAATATGATAAACCCCCATAGGTGGCTAAAGCACTTACCAAATCAATCAAGGACCTCACGAATCAGCTAAAGAATGAGTGAGTTGTCATTAATAATGAAAAAACATGATAATCCTATAATATGGAGAGAAAATAATGGACAATGGGTTGGAAACAAAGGATAGCAGTTTCCTAGCTTACTAGCTTTACCTTATCCATAGAAAAGTTGGAATAAAGAAGAATAAAAATAGAATCTGCAGGAAGCCTATTGGGCTATAGGGAAGACTCAAGCTTTATACCATTAACTTCTCACCAACAAAAGACCCACAGTGTTGGCCCTTTCGGCAACAACCCACGAGCAGGTTGCAGTCTCACCCGAAACAGCTATGGGGTGCCGCAGAATCAGGTTTCTGCAAGCAGAAGAGGGATATTACTATACCTTTAGTCTCTAACACTTATAATCATACAATGCAGAGCTTTAATAGTTACTTAATTAGCTTCACGGTTAGATAAACAAACAGTTCCTTGCTTAACCCTTTACTGGGAATTCCAGCGAAGTTAGTATTTAGCAATGATCTTACTTATCAGTTATATATTTATCAATGCATAAAAGAACACAAAAACAATCACAACAAAAAACATAACACACGATATTGTTAGAATAATCAACCCATAGTATTTACCCACTTAGACATTATTTCATTTATTTTGTCTTATTTGCCTAGTCCATGAGTCCCACCATGTGCAAG
>LPNX010135501.1:520550-567023 GCA_001517045.1 Pseudotsuga menziesii | reverse complement strand
GACCCGGATTGATTTAAATATAAGTTCTGATTCACCTATAGTCAGCGCTGGTAGAACTCTGTGGTTTGTAGCCTAGGGTTAGATTTACTATTTAATTGTTTTTTTTTATCTCAGTTCTTTTATCAGTAGAATTGTTTTCATCAATCAAATACTGTGTGCTTAAAAAGAAACAATGAAATTACCCTTGTAAGAGGATTTTGTGTCTGTAGGTTGCAGTATTCTTTTTCATCTGTCAGTAGATCTAGTTCACAATTAGCTAAATTCCAGATAAGTTTAGCTTCTAAGTCCTAAAACCTGGATGTGTCTCAAAGTTTACTGACCCGGATTGATTTAAATATAAGTTCTGATTCACCTATAGATCAGAGCCCAACAATCTCATCCACCTAGGCTTGTGACTTACAAATCGGAGATGGAGCCTACATCACAAGTTGGGACAACTTCAAGGCATAATGTTGCTGAAGGTTTAACTTCGACATTTGTAGGAGTTGATGTTGGATTGACTCGAGAGAGGGATCGAGCCATTATTCGAAAAAAAATTGTTTACAAAACAAATGATGAGTTAGATCGTATGGACATTGAAGATCTAAAGGCTTATGCCAAGGTTTGTCGTGATATAGCTTCAGATAGAATATCTCATGACACGTCAAGTATAGGAGAGGTTTGTGTACTTTCAATCTATTTACTTTATTTATTTATTTTGAATTGGACTTTTTGTTACATTATATCTATGTATGCTATTATTCTTTTTTGATGTATAGTAATAAATACATTACATAAATGTTTATTGGTTTCAATTTTCTCGACTGTTAAATGAGCATAAATTTTATAGTCTCCACTAGTCAAAATGTTGGAAATGTAGAAGAGCATTTTGGAGAGGTATATTTATTACTTACATATTTATATTTATGTTTGAAAGGTAATTTATCTTAAAAAAAAACAAAGCAATTTGTTTTTAACTATGTATCTTATTGTTAATTTGACTTATCCATGCAGGTTTCTTTAGATTCGAAATTTTTAGATGATTTTCCATCTCTTGTGAGCTAATGATATTATTTTTTGTTTGTTTTGGTTTTAAGTTAATTGCTTAAGCTTAGTTTCTTTTGCTTTTACTATGATTTATTTATTAACAAAATTTAAATTTTAAGGGAAGAGAACATATTGAAATTGGCGGTGAAGATATAGGTTCTCTGATGGATGTGAATATTGGCACCGAGGTAAATTTGTTCATAATTGAATTGTTCTCTGATATATAAGTTTAAATAGTTTAAATAATTTTTGACATTTGTAAATTGATTTTATTTATGTTGAAGCTTGGGTCTCTTCGATCTTTTTGAGGCAAAGGGAAGACTCCACTGGAGGATAGTGGTGGAATTGTAAGTTTAATATTTTATTTTTTTGAATTTAGTTTAAAATAGTTTAAATAATTTGTAAGATTCATAAATTGATTTTGTATATGTTGTAGCTTGGGTCTCCTCACCACCTTTTAGAGGCAAAGGGAAGAGTCCATTGGATGATAGAGAATTTGAAGTAATTTTGTTAATAATTGAATTGTTCTTTGATATTAGTTTAATATTTCAATGTTTTGATTTTAGTTTAAAATTGTTTAAATAATTTATGATATTCATAATCTATTTTTATACATGTTGTAGGTTGTTATGAGTCCAAGCGAAGACCCTAGTGGAGGACTTCCATGTAGAGAATTATTTATGTTGTTCTTTTTATGTTGATATATGTATTGTAGTTGTTTTGGACATCGATGAACTTTTTTTTTGTTGATATATATATTGTAGCTGTTTTGGACATCGAGGAGATTTCTTTTAGGTGTACATTGAACTCACATGTTCATGATTGTTTTTTGGATTATATACATGTACATTGACCTTACAAATTGTTTTTTTGGATTATATACATGGATATTGAACTTGCATATTATGAATGTATGTAAATTATTAAATTTATGTATGTTTGTAGATGTAAAATATTTTCAGTGTTGAGATGTTGAGATTGAATGTTAGAAAGTTTTGATAGGTACAATCTAATGTTAAGAATGAATATGCGGAATGTTAGGAATCAATGCGGGGAATGTTAGGAAATGTTAGGAAGTTTGGATAAGTGCAATATAATGTTAAGAATGAATATGGGGAATGTTAGGAATCGATGTGGAGAATGTTAGGAAATGTTAGTGTTACGGAGAAAACTAACACACACATACACATACACATATTCCCCATCCAAACTTATCGGTCCATGATGTGTAAAGATATGCATCAGGTCATGTGGCAGTAAAAAGTACTAGCCAAAAGTAAAAAAAAAAATTCTTATTATAAAAAATGTACGGTGCTCCAAATCTATCGTGACGCACGAGTGTGCCAACACAACACACACACACACCAATGCACATCAGTATCAAAGACAACATAGCTCGATGTAATTTTAGAAATATATATATATATATATATAGATTATATTGTTCTCACCAAAATGGTTGGTGTGTGATGTGGAAATAGACTCACCAGTGCGTTTGTAACTTAAAAGCACCAACCAAAAGCCAAAAACACATAAATTTTTATTATAAAAAACATACAGTGCTCCACATCTACCTAGACTCACCAGGGCACCAATGTAGCACATGCACTAGTTCACATCATTAAAAGGCATTTGTTCAAAATAGGTCGATATATTTTTTTTATAAATATGTTTTTTTATTTTCTCGACAAATCTTGTCTAATGTGTGGAAATGAGATTAAAGCACTAGTGTGTTCAACATTACAATGCACTACCTCAGAAAAAACAATTTGTGTCTCTGTAGTGCATTATATATATAAAAACAAACTGGTGCTTAACATGATACAATGCACCAGATGATAAATAAAATCAACATTATTTAAAAATAGATTGCACAGCGGTGATCATGGATAGAATTTGACGGGAAATGCCCGTCATGGGTCATTTTACCCGTCAAATACATCTAAGATTTTACCAAGACCGTCAAAATCTAGCTTAGAATACATAAAACTTTTCAGATTTTGATTGTTACTGGAAATTTTGATGGATGTCCGCCATTTGAAATTCCAACCCTGGCAGTGATTACTATTAAAAGAATCGCACCAGTGTGTCCTATAACAAGTGCACCGATGTGCCATGACATCGGGTGCATTGGAAAAGAGTAACATTAAAAAAAATGGCACAAAAATGTCAATTTCCCATTTATCAATGTTGGAGCCCGCCTTGTCCCAGCCAAGCATTGACATTTCTTTATGACACCCACACCCCCGTACTCATTGCACCTCATTGTTTGGATTTGTCCCACGATTTTATTGGTCAATGGAGTTGAAATTTTTTCATGCGGTTGGAAATTTAAATTTATTCTATACGTGGCAACTATGCCTCCCATGTAAGAAAGAGTATAGGTAGTTTATCTATTACCTTCACATTTGGATTTATAGTGGATTAAGAATAAAAAAATTTCCTCTAGTTTGTTTTTTTTCAAAAAAATAAAATAAAATTTGCACGATGCGCTTTGTCTGTTAAACTTGTACGATCCACTATGATCGGTGTATTGTGTTTAAACATAGGGATCACCAATAATGGGTGTCATTTTTAAAAATTAAGGAACTTTGAGTGGTGCTTGTCCATAAATAGGACGTACCATCTACGGTGTGCGAAAATAAACTAAAACACATAGTTGAACAGAAAAAACAAACAATTTTTAAAAATACATGGTGTTATTTAAGTATGTTAACACACTGGTCTTAGTGCTTGACCATAAACCTAACGTATGATGCATGGTGCGTGCACCCAAACCCAAATGCATTGCTTAACTGAACAAAAAAAAATTACAATTCTATTTAAATATTTAAATGCCCCATCACCATTGCGTTCTTATTCATAATGAGCAACGTAAAAATTATTTTCAAGACACGTTCATAAATATAACATCCAAACCATGCGATATCTTTTATCAGAGGAAAAAAAATACCAGTCTTTGTTATTCAATGAATCAAAAGACATCTTTTACATCTCAGCAGGAAGACTGCTAAATCCCAGAGCCAACGCTACAAATATAAGTGGCATATTGCAGGAAGACTGCCAAGCAGATACATAACTGCAGAAAAATACATCATATACATAACTGCATGAGGACTGCCTGTTCCCATATACAACATCAACAACAAAAAATGACAAACAAAGCAGCGGATACAAAAAAAGTCTGATCATAGCAGACTTTTCTCATCATCCCTAATATAAACAGGTCAGAAATACTGAGTAATATCGAAGATGAACTTCAAACATTCAATATCAGAGCAAAACATGCTGGCAGGAAGAACTCTACATATAACAGAAATAGAAATCATCCATCATCCATAACCATGCTGAAGAAAGAAATATTCAGCTACTCTAAAATAGATAACGATTGCCTTGGTTCACAATCAATCCATCCATATATTCTGAAAAAGCAACAACTCTCATATCCAGATTCAAGCCTTTTTTAGAGAGTGCATCTACCAGCGTGTTATTCTCACGATATGTATGTTTAAAGATCACCGGCGGGGCCTTTTGAAGCATAAGTCTAATGTCAACACACCAGTGCATCAGAGATGGCACATCAAGTGCAGTAGATCTGTTAAGCCATGAGATAATAACCAAAGGAGCCCCATATATTAGCTACATAGGGAGACCCATCAAAAGGCTGACTCTTAGAATAGCCCATTCAGCCAATAATTCTGCTCTAGTATTGGAGCTTCTTCCACAACCCATTGAAAAGCTATAGAAATGAGAATCATTTATATAAATTACAAAACCTGATCCGCCAATAGACTCCGCAGCAGATCCATCGAAAAAACCACAAGGAAAACATTTTACTGGTTTATGCCCTATATGGCGAACTTTGTGGATTTTCAGAGGCACAGGAAAAGTATTTATCATGCCTTCAATTCTGGAAATCAAGACAGAGAGGGATGGTTTCTTATTTTCAAATAAGCAAAGATTACGGAAGAGCCAGATACCCCATAATATAAACAGAGGCAAGTAATAGTAAGGGGTAGAACTCACAGTACAAGAGAACCAACGGTCCAAGTAAGAATGAACAGAGCTGTAAATAGGGAAAGAGCAGCTGAATTTTTCTTCAAAGAAAGTGAATATATGGGCAGAAAAGGGATAGCAGAAAAATAGGTGTTGGATATCTTCCTGGTTAACTTCACAGAAGACACAACGACTAGGCCCATTATAGCCTCTTTTTTGCAATTGCTCCCAGGTTAATATCTTTCTATATATCAACAGCCAGATAAAGCATTTTATTTTCAGAGGGATAGTCAAAGTCCACAAAATTTTCAGAACCTGATCATTTAAATTTGAACAATTATTAGATATTACACAGGAATAACCTTCAGCAGCAGATAACGACCCTGTATATTTGTTAAAAGACCAAATTAAAATATCATTTTGATCTGAGAGCCGAATATGACCAAATTCCAAACCTCTTATATAATTATCCCAAATAGATTTCTAGTCACCCAAAAGATCAAGATCATCTACAGAAAACCGGTAACTTTTGGCATTTGGAGTTTGATTTCGAGCCTGAGCTAAGGAGCAAATACCATAATCCTCTAAATAGTCTCTCAATCCTCTAGGCAGAATAAAAGAGGATCCCATACCCAGAATAGGGTCAGCACCCAGGCAGATGGATTCACCATTACCAACTTGCCAGGAAATTCCTTTACCAATCCATTCTAAGGTAGCAATGAAACCCTTCCAAATAATAGAGGCATTATTATAAATGAAATTTTTATCCCTGAGCCAAAGGTGAAAGGCTTGTTTTTCATATATTTAGTAGTGATCAGAAGATTCCAAATGCATGTGCTGTTGACTTCCAGCCAAAAATATTTCATTCTCAAAGAGAGACTAAAGCTAGGGAGATGCTTAATACCCTAGCCACCATGGGAAGTGGGCCGAGCCAAAAGATGCCAATCCACTAGATAAAAAATTTTAGTCTTATCAGATGATCTCCACAAAAAAGAGAAAATCACTTTTTTGAGTTTATCTAGAATAGAGGAGGGGATCGGAACCAAAGCCATCCAGTAGACTGGCATGCTAGAAAGAACAACACGAATAAGGACAAGCCTGCCTCCCATGGAAAGGAGTCTGTTAGTCCAATGTGAAATTTTCTTCTCAAATTTTGAAACCATCCAAAGCCAATTTTTTACCAGGTAGCAATTTGGTTTCAGAAAATATCCCAAATAGCTAAAGCCTTTCCGAAAATCATCAGACCTGTAGGGGAGGATATCTGAAATTCTTTGGAGAATTGCCTCATCAATACCTTTTTGTAAAAAACAATATTTGTTCACATTTATGCTCATACTAGAGGCCTCACAGAAGATATCCAGAATACCTTTGAAAGCCAGCCATTCTTCATAGGAACCCAGACCAAAAAGAATCACATCATCCACAAATAATAAATGGGTGAGAGAGAGCTTAGATGTAACTTTTATGCCTTTAACCTTGCCAGTCCGTTTAGCTTCCTCAATCAAGAGACTAAGCCCTTCTATAACCAGAATGAATAGAAGGGGGGAAAGAGGACAGCCCTGTCTTAAACCCTGTGAAGCAGGAAAGAAGGAGGACGAAGAACCATTAATAAGAACAGCAAAATTAGCTGAAGAGATGCATCCCATAATCCAATTAACCCCAACAAGGGGTACTCCAATTTGAATAAGAAGAAGGCGGATGAAGGTCCAATTTACTCTGTCAAAGGCTTTAGATAAATCCAGCTTAAGGATGAGGGCACATTTATTTTTGGAATTTACTGTGTGCAAGACTTCCTGAGTGATAGAAATGGGATCCTGGATCAGCCGATTCTTAAGAAAGCCAAATTGTTGAGGATAGATGGAGGCATCCAGAAAGGGTTTTAATCTCAAAGCTGCAACTTTGGAAATCAATTTATAACAGAGATTACAAAGGGAGATAGGACGAAAGTCAGCAAAAGAAACAGGCTTGTCTGACTTAGGGATAAGAGCTAGAAAGGTAAAATTGAGAGCAAGAGCCACTCTGCCCAAGGTTCTAGTGGATTCCACCACTTTAACAAGGAGAGGACCCAAAAGATAAAAAAAGAACAAAAAAAACTCAACTGGCCAGCCATCCGGCCCAGGAGCCTTATCTTTTTTAAAGAGTTTAAGAGCCTTTTCCACTTCCGAAATGGTAACAGGAATAGTAAAGGAATATTTATCCTCGTGACTGATAAAAGCGGGAAAAAGTCTAATAACCTTCAGCTGAGATTCCAATTTTGTCAGCTTATCATCTGCGAACATGGTCTTGAAATATTGGACACCTAGGGCTTTTAGACTTTGATCATCAGAAACCCAAGTGCCTAAGTCATATTTTAGACTCCAGATAGCGTTATGATTTTTTCGAGCTGAAGCCATAGCATAAAAATACTTGGTATTAGCATCCCCTTTTTGAGCCCAAGTAATTCTGCTTTGAAGTCTTGCAGAATAAATTTCATGATCAATCAATTTTTGAAGAGCAGCTTTGAGAGAGCACAACTTAAGATGTTGTTCTTTGTTTAATATTGCTGACTGGGACGAAAGGAGAAGAGAGCTGATTTCCTCATCCAAAACTGCAGATTTATCTTTCATTTTTAATGCCTCAGATTTAGTCTAGGATTTAACCTTATCTTTTAGAGTGCGAAGACGACAAGAGAGATCATTCATAGCATCCTTAGAGGGATCCGGTGAAATAAGAGGCCATTCTGAACGAACCATCTGAACAAAATCTTCATTCTCTAACCAAGAATGATTAAACTTAAAAGGATAAGCACTAGGTTTTTGTTGTTCTAACCAGTCCAAGACAATAGGAAAGTGGTCAGATAATCCACTTCTATGAACCCAAGCTCTATACCTTGGCAGAGAGCTGATCAGCTGTTCCGACAACAAAAATCGATCTAACCTTTTAGAAATACCATCTTCCCCAATCCTTCCATTCCTCTAGGTAGGACCAGCACAAGGAGGAGCAACATCCACTAAGTGATGATCAGAGAAAAGTTTCGAGAAAAAAGAACCCAAAGGATCAGCAAGGGCTTTGGATCCCCAAATTTTAGAAGCATTCAATGTAAGATTAAGATCCCCTCCTAAGATGAGATTAGGCAGAGAGAGAATACCTCCCGAAGCTGTAGCATTCCAGAAAGAATCACGATTATGGTAAGGACCATAGCAGTTCAATATTGAGAGATTAAGGGAAGATCCCCGAATCGAGGCTTTTAGCAAAATACCAACAGCTGTCTGGAAGGCTTTGTATTTAATGACTTTCGGATTCCAGCCAGAGAGAATGCCTCCAGAGAGGCCAATAGAACTAACTGCACAAAACTCCCAACCTGGGCAGAGTTTAGAAAAAGCATATAGAGGAGGATAAGGACTAGTCATGGTTTCTTGAAAAAGAACTACATCAGGAGAAAGAAAAAACAGCAAATGATGGAGGATTTTTTGCTTGGCCAGACTCCCTAGGCCATGAACATTCAATGAAAGGATGCACATTAAGAAACCGAAGAGTCAGGGGTCGAAGCTCTAAGGACTCGATGAGAAGGAGAGGAAAGAGAACTCTCTGCTGCTTTTAATCTCTCAGAAAGAGGGGTATAGGGAGCCTGGACATCATCGGTAGAATCAAGAGGAGGCTTTGTTGGTTTTTTCTTCCGTCTAATAGTAACATTCTCAAACTGGATTGAATCTAGAGGGATTACCGATGGGGAGAGAGGAGTTTTGTCAGAAAAAATACTTAAAGATTTTTTCAAAGAGGGATCAGCAAAGGAAGGGGAATCTGCGGGACTGTTATGGGGAGAACCAGAAGTCTGGGGTCTAATCTGGCCAGAAATGGAAAGGGGAGGGAAATCAGCCTCAGAAAACAGAGGAGTTGGGGAAGAGTCAATCAAGGGGGAAGAAGAGGGAATAGGACATAACGGGGCATCAAGGGAAACTCCAGTACTCTTAGGGGATGAGGGGGGGCAAAAAGAAATGGCTGAAGGAGAAGACTCCTAAATTAAATTAGTCAAAGGGGGTTCGGGCAGATCGGGTTCCTTAGGAGGAAAACGAGAAGGAGTCACGTCAGAAGGCAAAGTCCCTTTTTTACTACTGATCACAGAGTCAATAACTTCCAGATCCAAGTCTGACACTTCCCCAAATAAAGTAATAGCATAATGGTGATCATTTTATATAAGGACGCATCGGTGCTAAGTATATATTACACACTGTCAATGTTGCATCTTCATATTAAGAACCATAAAATATATTGATAAAGAACAATGTTCTTTTATCAGTGCTTTGATTTTATATGGATGCACGGGTGCATACTTATATGCAAAGTACCATAAGTTATATAATTATAAAATGGTGTTTTTATTTTCATGGTGTCGCGTTTATATATGTTCAAGCATCATTGTTGGTGCATGTTTGTTTTTTTAGCACCGCTAGTGGAGTGATAATTTTACATAAGCATCAGGGATGGTGCGTGGTGCGTGCTTATTTTGTGGGTGCACTAAGGAGAATTGAATTTTTTATTGAGATTTTTTTATATGCTTTTGATAAATGTAAATGTACTTTAGTAAAAAATTTAATGTTTTATTTATATATATATATATTTCTTTATATATGTTTTCAACGATATTTTTATGTGTTTAATAAGAGACAAGAGCGATAAGAGAAACAACAAGACTAGTAGCAATGCCATGACCAATACAATGTTATATAAGAGTGGGAGATCAGGGAGAGCTGTTTGCAATATGACAGATGAATTTGTTGGCATTGATGTCAATATATGAATGGAGAATTGGTGACATTTGGTGAACTGATGATTGTGGATAAACATACCCCAATGATGTTCATTGATGGCATTGGCATTGACAGTACTGACCCTACTATATAAACATGTCATGTTGGCACATATGCATGGTTTCATGTTTGTTAGGAAATACTCTCAAATTACTCTATCATCTGCTCTCATCACACTACTTGTCAACATTGACTTCCCAGACTTTTACAGTCCCGCCTGTCGTGCGTTGACGTGTACGTCCGCCACCCCGCCACCCTTCTAGCCTCCTCTATTCGTGGAGGTATGTTTGTGGTCTGTTCGTGGAGGGTATGTTCGTGGTCTGTTCATGGAGGTCTGTTTGTGGTATGGCCTCCTCTCGACAGGTATTTTTTTTCGTTAATTTTTTTTTTAAATGCGAACGCTCAACAAAGAGATTCATGGCTTGCTGTAGCCAATGGCTTAAATTTCCTATTCGTCGTAGTTTTTTTTATTTATTTCATAGTATGATTGCGTAAAGATTTTAGGTATGTAATATGATGAGAAAGGTAGATTCATTTTAATTTTAGTGGATAGGAATTAAATTTGTTGAAGTGCAAACTTTTGTGATTAATAAAAAATTATAAGTTATGTTTATATTTATGATAATAAGTTTTAAAATTCTTAGTTTTTATTTTGTAGTCATATTTTAAAGTTTATTGTACATGTTATTATGAGGAGAGTAGATTTCTTTTTATTTTAATTTCAGTTCACATGTATTATGAGGAAGATATTGATTCATGAATTATGTCCGTGATCACTTTACTTAGCATAAGGGTTTTAAGTTGTTTTTATATAAATCATGAACAAAAAAAATCTAAGTATTGAGATTTGATGGACCTAATAATATTATAATATTTGGATATCAAAGTCAAAATATGATATTTTAGTATTTGCATATCAAAGCTACAATTATAGCTATATTTTGGCTTTGGCTTTACTTAGCATAAGGGTTTTAAGTTGTTTTTATATAAATCATAAACATAAAAAATTCTAAGTATTGAGATTTGATGGATCTAATAATATTATATTATTTGGATATCAAAGTCAAAATATAATATTTTAGTATTTGCATATCAAAGTTACACTTATAGTTATATTTTGGCTTTGGATTTAATAAGGTACAAGTTGGAATGAAGGAAAGTGGAGGCATAGGTGTGCATTTAAAGATATTCATGCCATTTTTGGTTTTCTGATATTTTTTCCAGAATGAAGAGTCACTTAGGGAAACAAGCAAAACATACGTGACATCATCACCTTCCTCATGGACAGATTTCATGAACTCTATCCATGTATGAGCTTAGTAGTCTTCCGTTGGAGGCTTGTTTCGCGAGGCTGTGCAAGCTATGCATTCAATTATTGCAATAAATTAACCTCAGATGAGATATTCAGAAGCTCATTCATTAGAGTTCTATAGGGGTTAGCAAATAATTACAACTTAGTTTAATTTGGTTTATGTGCGTGTAGCTACTTACAGTTTTACGTGTTTCATATTATGTCACAAGTACATGATAGTCATAATCATTAAAACAATGTAATGTATTATTATAGTACAAATAACAAGAGCATCTAACCTGTAATTATGATTACCAATCCATTTGATCTATGTATTTCTAATATAAAATATAAAATATTACAAATAACAATTATTAGTACATTGTGACGTTAGCATCATTCCCATTAAGCTATGTCATAAAAGAACCACAAATAACCTGTATAATGCTTATTAGTTACAGTTTATACTTACCATTATATTAGGACATTGTACTCATTGATATGAGTATTAAGCCCATAAATATACATAGATCAATTCTGCATTCATAAAAGTAAGATCTGTTTGTGGTTAAGCTTTAACATATACAAAGAGTTATAGAAATAATATATATAAGGTAAACTACTAACACCTAAGCTCTAAGCTGAGCTGATTACAACCTGTATCAATATGAAGTAATATGCAAATGTTGATGACAACACTTTTCATGCTATAACTTTTTGTACATTGTTGGCAGGTATCATTCGTTTTTTCGGTGGTCAGTTTGTTTTGCTTCCTTCGTTGTTCGAGTTTATTTGTAGATATGGGTCGCAGAGTCATTAATATAAAGAAGGGTCATTTATATTTATTTGTAGATATGCGTCACAGAGTAATTGGAGTTATAGATATGATTGATAACATCTATAACTCCAATTACCCCACGGCTGATATCTACACATAAAATCTAGAGGAAGCAGAAGTAGTAATGCTTTTACTTGTTTCTTCTTCAAGGTATGTACTATTACCCACATGTATCATTCGATAGTCAATGTCCACATGGACAAAGTGCATTAAAATTTTTCCATGTGGACAAAGTGCATGAACTCTGTCTATGTGGACAGAGCGCATGAACTCTGTCCATGTGGACAGAGTGCATGAATTCTGTCCAAATGGACAGAGCGCAACATCCTTTTGTTTGGAATTAAATTATGCCATTGCTTCCTATACTCTATTTTATTATAACATGTCTCTTATTATGCTAAGCATGTATATTTCTAATCAGTGTACCTATAATGTCCCATGTAGTTAATACAAAATAAATCAAATTTTTTATCCCACTACTCCAAGATTAGCTCTATGATTACCATTGCTTACTTCTTACTTTGTTCGTATTTGGGTGGCTTAGTATGGGATTACTAGATAAACATGACTACAATGATTTTAATTGTTTCTATATTTGAGTGCATACATTGTAACCACCTATCATAATAATTCAAATCAAGAACAATTTTTTATGCTTCTATGGAATAATGAAAATATTTGTAGATATAATTTATGTTTAAATGATTAAAATATCAAATAAGTTATTAATTTATGATTTAAATTAAGATTTAGCATGTTCATGAATTGATTCCTTGACATAAAGAAATGTAACTTTTACTTAATATTTGACCATACTGGTTCCGTTCATTTAAAACATCAAAACACAAAGATTGGCACATTAATTTTTCATACATCAAACAATAAATTAGCTATATTCAATTTAATAACTATTAGATAATATTAGGTATATCTAGGTCCTTAGTAAAAACTTAGTTTTTTTAGTAGCTAGGTCTTTGAATTTGAGGAATTAACATGTAGAATTTGAATATGTTATGAGTTGATATTTGTGTAAACTTGTATATATCATATCAAATGGAAAGAGAGCATCCTTTGAGACAAAAGCATAGGAGGTCATCACATTCTTCGGGAGTTGGTGTCCCAAACCATAATCAAAGGTTGTCGAATTCACCTCGAGATTCAATCTTATTGTATAGTTCACATTCATGTGATCATCGACGAGGTGATAGTGGTAGAGATGATTCCCTCTTATCCTCTGTGGGTGAACATGGATCTCGACCTTCTGTACGGGAGACAAGCATGGATGCAGAGCAAGGTTCACAAGAGGCTCGTCATCCTACACAGGGTGGCGAAGGTCGAGCTAGGACGCAATATGTTCAACTAACTGAGGATTGTACACCCATTACGACTTATCCATCTGATTTACCGGACGAGCTTCCATGGGAAAGTGGTCTTCTACAAATGACCCTTGAAAGCTATAGATCTCACTATGACAAGATGCAAAACGATCTTTCTAGTTTGGATCTTGCTCCAGAGAACAAACAAAGTATAGAGATGGTTTTGCAATCATTACAAAAATTAATTGAGGTATATGAGGATATTGGACCAACAACATGTGGTTTTTTTTCCTTGATGCAGAGAAGAAAGGCATAGGTGATGGGTCCAGACAAGTGGGATCTTGTGAAGGAGAGAGTGACCAGAGAACATGCCAACTCAATGTTTAACTTCAAAGAGGGCCTAAAGCATAAAGCATTGAAAGTGCAATATTTTAAGCACCCTGAACTTGCACATTATTTATATGATCAGTTCCTTGCAGCCTATGGTCGGTTGCCATGGAACGATGAGGCTCCTAATTATTTTGCTAGGTTTTTTTATGCCGATTTTTAAAAAAATATGAAGCCAGAATATACTGATATTCATTCTGAGTTTTATGGAGTTGGAAAGGGGAGGATATGGAATCAAAAATTTGCTCTTAGAGATCCCAATACTTTTCTACCTCCACCTCAGATATCTCGTCCACCTAGGCTTGTGACTTACAAATCGGAGATGGAGCCTACATCACAAGTTGGGACAACTTCAAGGCATACTGTTGCTGAAGGTTGAACTTCCACATTTGTAGGAGTTGATGTTGGATTGAGTCGAGAGAGGGATCGAGCCATTATTCGAAAAAAAATTGTTTACAAAACAAATGATGAGTTAGATCGTATGGACATTGAAGATCTAAAGGCTTATGCCAAGGTTTGTCGTGATATAGCTTCGAATAGAATATCTCATGACACGTCAAGTATAGGAGAGGTTTGTGTACTTTCAATCTATTTACTTTATTTATTTATTTTGAATTGGACTTTTTGTTACATTATATCTATGTATGCTTATATTCTTTTTTGATGTATAGTAATAAATACATTACATAAATGTTTATTAGTTTCAGTTTTCTTGACTGTTAAATGAGCATAAATTTTATAGTCTCCACAAGTCAAAATGTTGGAAATGTAGAAGAGCATTTTGGAGAGGTATATTTATTACTTACATATTTATATTTATGTTTGAAAGGTAATTTATCTTTAAAAAAAACAAAGCAAATTTTTTTTAACTATGTATCTTATTGTTAATTTGACTTATCCATGCAGGTTTCTTTAGATTCGAAATTTTTAGATGATTTTCCATATCTTGTGAGCTAATGATATTTTTTTTGTTTTGTTTTGGTTTTAAGTTAATTGCTTAAGCTTAGTTCTTTTTGCTTTTACTATGATTTATTTATTAGCAAAATTTAAATTTTAAGGGAATAGAACATATTGAAATTGGCGGTGAAGATATAGGTTCTCTGATGGATGTGGATATTGGCACCGAGGTAAATTTGTTCATAATTGAATTGTTCTTTGATATATAAATTTAAATAGTTTAAATAATTTTTGACATTTGTAAATTGATTTTATATATGTTGAAGCTTGGGTCTCTTCGATATTTTTGAGGCAAAGGGAAGAATCCACTGGAGAATAGTGGTGGAATTGTAAGTTTAATATTTTATTTTTTTGAATTTAGTTTAAAATAGTTTAAATAATTTGTAAGATTCATAAATTGATTTTATACATGTTGCAGCTTGGGTCTCCTCACCACCTTTTAGAGGCAAAGGGAAGACTCCATTGGATGATAGAGAATTTGAAGTAATTTTGTTAATAATTGAATTGTTCTTTGATATCAGTTTAATATTTCAATGTGTTGATTTTAGTTTAAAATTGTTTAAATAATTTATGATATTGATAATCTATTTTTATACATGTTGTAGGTTGTTATGAGTCCAAGCGAAGACCCTAGTGGAGGACTTCCATGTAGAGAATTATTTATATTGTTCTTTTTATGTTGATATATGTATTGTAGTTGTTTTGGACATCGAGGAGCTTTTTTTTGTTGATATATATATTGTAGTTGTTTTGGAAACCGAGGAGATTTATTTTAGGATTATACATATATGTACATTGAACTCACATGTTCATGATTGTTTTTTGGGTTATATACATGTACATTGACCTTACAGATTGTTTTTTTGGATTATATACATGTATATTGAACTTACATATTATGAATGTATGTAAATTATTAAATTTATGTATGTTTGTAGATGTAAAATATTTTCAGTGTTGAGATGTTGAGATTGAATGTTATAAAGTTTTGATAGGTACAATCTAATGTTAAGAATGAATATGGGGAATGTTAGGAATCAATGCGGGGAATGTTAGCAAAGGTTAGGAATGTTAGGAAGTTTTGATAGGTGCAATGTAATGTTAAGAATGAATATGGGTAATGTTAGGAATCGATGTGGAGAATGTTAGGAAAGGTTAGCGTTACGGAGAAAAATTCCTATGGTTCGGGGTACCACAACAGACATAGTAACCGCAGAAATCAATCCTTTCCCATATGCAAGAGAAATAAAACATCTAACACTAAATGATCATGAAACATACCTTATTCCGGATGGTTGATGTAGATCCCTGTTGAGCTTTTCCAATCCCGCTTGTGTTAACAATTTGCTCTCTCAACAATTAGCAAACAAGACAAGCATGCTATATAATGGTGTTAGACATACTCTAGCATATATAATCAATAATGTATAAGCAATTAAAAGCATCCATGGATTCAATATTCATTTAAATGCACATCATTGGACAGGAAAAGATATTTCTATTAGTATAAATTAGAGATTACAAGAATGAGAACCTCTGTCAGCACATCTGAGAATCGGAGAAACTGAGTCCTCCACCTGGGCCTCCACCACCTCAATCCTCCATCTCTCGATAGCAAGCTCACAAGAAAAGGCAAGCTTGGGAAGAACAAAAAGTGCTCCAAGGGACAAAGGGATGTAGACTCAAGTATAATCAAGCTTCGGCAACAATGGACTATAGTTCTCTTGCTCTTCAATTCCTCCTCTTTCAATGTATCCAAAGGGTTCCTTATATAGTGCTTCAATGGGGTAATGGAAGGTCAAATCCGAGCGATCTCAAGGCATAAGAAAAGCCAAGAGACAAGTGACTCGGATCCAGATTAAGGAAAACTCCAAAAATATTTGGCCTTTTGCAAACATCCCGATGTACGCGGGTTTGAGAGTCATATCCGCTTATATACGCAAGAATAGGTTTAAAAGTCACATATGGAAAATAATGCATGTTTTTAGGGATTATATTGGAAACATCAAAGGTACAAAAATGGTCCATGGGGTCCAAAGAGTCTGCAGAGGGATAGGGAAGGCCATAAATGTGTGATCCACCATGTGTAGTAAAATTAGTTGTAACAGCTATAAAGGAAAATGGTGACTGAATGTATGTAGCATAGACTAAATATACAAAATTGGGACATCTCTACGACACAGGAGGCATCGACAGAGGCTCCATAGGGACTAGAAGATTAACCAGTCGGTGGAGATAAACTCAGAGAAATGAGTACAACTCCTAAAGTCAAACTATTAACCCAACCAACGGATGTGATATATAGTGCTCTGTTCGAAGGTGACACGACTCGACTGCTACCAAAGATAACATCTTTTCCTGTCCGGATTTTTGTTTCTTTTTAATTTTTTTGGACTTTTTCAAATATTTTGAAAATCTTGAAAAAGAATAAAAGTGATTTATAGTTACAAATCTAGGAGGAGAGGAGTGTCAAGGGGAAAACAAACTAGTTCCAAGCAGTGGAACATACCTATGCGCAATGAAAGGACACATGTGTAGGATAACAACACTTGGGGGAAAGTCGCCTCCCGGTGAAAAATGGGGAATCAAGCTGCAAAAGATATATAAAATGGCTATGCTTGGATGGATATGCGACAAGCTCGGGTTATATGGATGATAATCAAAGTCAGGGAAGCCAGCATAAGGCTCAATAAGGAAAGCAAAACTCATGATAATTCAATTACAACTTGACATAAAAAAAGGGAGTCCCATGGAAATGGCAGCATAAATTTCAAGAGGAGTATGAGGCTCTTTCTCAAGGACATGGCGGGACTAAAAGGGACTCTCAGACCTAAGATAGGAATCACAGCATGGGTACCAAATGTAAAAGAGAGCTAACTAGGGCACCCATGTATAGGAAAGCTCTACCATTCACATAATATCACTTCTAATAGCAGCATGAAGGTTCTGTGATACCATGGAATGGGTTTGTACCTAAGGTTAATATGGAATGGTCATAAGGCAATGCATAAGTGCAAGCAGATGTGATATCCTAAACTATATACCAGTTTAGACATAATACTTATGATAGGCATGAACGGGTCAAAATCTCAAAGAGAGTGTACAAAAACTGGATCCTACATGACAACCATATTAGTCCAAAACAACCCAAAATAGTCAATAAAGAATCCAAACTATAGGATATAGGGAGGAATGATCATGACAACTACTCCCAAAGGAAACAATGCAGTGAACGATGGGACATAAAAAGGAAAATAAGGTGTAGACCCAACGTTCATGCATCCACTACCACCCCCGTGAGGGTGACCATCGGTGTAAAGACCGAGAGAAGGGAGTCAACATATTCCAAAAATGGAGTATAGGGCGGAATGTGACCACTCCCAAATCTATGAGCACGGTAAGGGGTTGTGATGCCCCCAAGTATGACACCAGGGTCCGTACTAGGACCAAGAATGGGTGATAGGATACCAGGCATGCCGAAAATAAAAGGACCCAAACTCAAGAGAGCATAAATATACTCAAGTAACCATGATCCCAAAGGCCAACTAGCGGACAAAGAGAACACTCCTAAGAAACTCTACAGCCAAAATACAAGCAAACCAAGGGGAGGATATGTGAGCTCCCGAATGCAGTAGGTATGAATCGCCTAGGAGAGGCTCAAAACTCCCATACACTATAAGTGGAGGTACGTAACCAATTATAGTGGCCCTTAGCTTCAATGCATAAAGAGACTATGTTGTCTGACCTCTACTTGGCTAGGACACTCACAGAATAACCTCTATAAGTACCCCCTATGATACCTAGGTAAGGAAACTAAGGTCACCTCAATATAACCAATGCTCAGGCGGATAGTCGTAGGCGGGATCGACTGTATGGGTAGGGTAGAAAATCCTGAAACTCTCGAAAGAGCCCCCAGATACGAATACAATCTTGGAAATATCTCCGGTGCTCACAGAAAGTGACCAGGGGTCATCCCAATCACAATCGTGTGCACTACCTCATGCTTAAATCCCGTGTAAGAGGAGCATCTTGAGAAACACTAATTATACCAAGGATTTCACTATCTCACCTGGACAGACACCTACTTGTTGTTGTTTAGTAGTCTTGGAGAATTAAATCACAATGAACTATTCCAAGACTCTAAAACATAATCTTGTTGATGCAACCTATAAAAGAAAAGACTGTAATTCATTTGATTATGCATTGATTTTAATTGGTTGTAATTTCTCAAAGGGAAATGATCGTGCAACTAATGAAGTTATGACTCAGCAGTGAAGTAAACATGCACACCGTAACAAACAATGCTAAGTGCAATCTTTGTCAAATGAAAAATAGGGTATGCCACTGCATGAGATACATAAATATATATTCCTTTTTGAATGCCAATGCAACCATTCCTATATGAAAGCCTAAATAAAACTCTCATCCAAGCAATCCAATGCAAGTACCTACTCAAATCAATATGCAAAAAATGCAACTACCTTGTATTTTTCAATATAAAAGAATGAAAAATGCAATAAAATTCATCTAAAACTCTTAGTCTCTGCAGCAAGTATAAAACACAGGCCCAACAAGACACCGAGATAAAAAAGAGTAATGCACTAATGGAAAAACAAAAATGATAAATGACTAAAACTACTTTCAAAGAAAAATCAATGAAAAAGTGGTCTCTAGTCACAAAAGAAGCATCCAACAGACAACATCAGACCCAAGGAAGACCCAACCACACTCACAACCCACCCAACAACTTCCCACAACATCAAACTCACCAAAAGGGAGGATGTACGTGACTGTTTAAAGAACAACTGCATATATATGCGACTTTTGGCCAAAAAGCTGCATGTATACGTGGATTTTGGTGAAAAACCTGCATGTATACGCGAATTTTGGCCAAAAATCCACGTATGTACGTGACTTTTGGACCAAAACCTACGTATACAAAGAAGATAGTGGTAAAAAGTAGGCCAAGGGTCAAACCAATAAAGGGGAGTGTCAATGGATGAACATACTATAAAATGCAACACATAAACAAGGAGAAACAAAGAGCAAGTCAAGAATATCAAGCACATTGTGCCCCCAAACCCCAAACAAAAACAAAGAACATCCCCAGTATGGTCACCAATTATGTTACAGAGAAAACTTCCTATGGCTTGGGGTACCACAACAGATAGAGTAACCGCAGAAACCAATCCTTTCCCATATGCAATATAAATAAAACATCTAACACTAAAGGATCTCGAAACATACCTTATTCTGGATGGTTGATGTAGATCCCCGTTGAGTTTTTCCAATCCTGCTTGTGTTAACAATTTTCTCTCTCAACAATCAACAAACAAGATAAGCATGCTATATAATGGTGTTAGACCTACTCTAGCATATATAATCAATAATGTATAAGCAATTAAAAGCATCCATGGATTCAATATTCATTTAAATGCACATCATTGGATAGGAAACGATATTTATATTAATATAAATCATAGATTACAAGAATGGCAACCTCTGTCGGCACGTCTGCGAACCGGAGAAACTGAATCCTCCACCTGGGCCTCCACCACCTCAATCCTCCATCTCTCGATAGAAAGCTCACAAGCAAAGGAAATCTTGGGAAGAACACAAAGTGTTCCAAGGGATAAAGGGATGCAGACTCAAGTATAATCAAGCTTCGGCAACAATGGACTATAGTTCTCTTGCTCTTCAATTCCTCCTCTTTCAATGTATCCAAATGGTTCCTTATATAGTGCTTCAATGGGGTAATGGGAGGTCAAAGTTGAGCGATCTCAAGGCATATGGAAGGCCAAGAGACAAGTGACTCGGATCTACATCAAGAAAAACTCCAAAAATCTTTGGCCTTTTGCACACATCCCGATGTATGCGGGTTTGAGGGTCATATCTGCGTATATACGCGAGAATAGGTTTAAAAGTCGCGTATGGAAAATAATGCATGTTTTTAGGGATGATCTTGGAAACATCAAAGGTACAAAAATGGTCCATGGGGTCCAAAGAGTCTGTAGAGGGACAAGGAAGGCCATAAATGTGTGATCCACCATGTGTGGTAAAGTCAGCTGTAACAGTTAGGAACGTTAGGAAGTTTTGATAGGTGCAATATGATGTTAAGAATGAAGATGGGGAATGTTAAGAATCAATGTGGAGAATGTTAGGAAATGTTAGGAATGTTAGGAAGTTTTGTGTTAGGAATGTTAGGAAGTTTTTATAGGTGCAATATAATGTTAAGAATGAATATGGGGAATGTTAGCAATCAATGTGGGGAATGTTAGGAATTAATGTGGAGAATGTTAGGAATGTTAGGAAGTTTTGATAGGTGCAATCTAATGTTAAGAATGAATGAATGTTAGGATGTTTTGATAGGTGCAATCTAATGTTAGGAATGAATGTGGAGAATGTTAGGAATGAATGTGGGAAATGTTAGGAAATGTTAGGAATGTTAGGAATGTTTTGATAGGTGCAATCTAATGTTAAGAATGAATGTATGTATTATTAAATTTATGAATGTATGCATTATTAAATTTATGTATGTTTGTAGATGTAAAATATTTTCAGTGTTGAGAGGTTGAGAATGAATGTTATGAAGTTTTGATAGGTGCAATCTAATGTTAGGAATGAATGTGGGGAATGTTAGGAAATGTTAAGAATGTTAGGATGTTTTGGTAGGGTGTTTTGATAGTGAACCCCAACATTGAAATATTGTACATTTAAATCATATTCCTAACTCACATCTTGTATTCATAATCAAAGTTTAGATAATGGTCATATACATAACTAGAATATTATCTCTTGTCATAGAAATTTAATTTATTACTTGCCATTGGCAATATGCCTCTGCCTCACTTGGAATATTTTTTATTACTAAGGTAACATTAGCAACTTGATTCTGAATTCTAATAAATTAAAGTTCAATCCATGAAGTTTCTAAGGTAACATTAGAAACTTGATTCTGAATTCTAATATTTTGTAAATTACTAAGGTAACATTAGCAACTTGATTCTGAATTCTAATAAATTAAAGTTCAATCCATGAGTTCTAAGGAAACATTAGCAACTTGATCCTGAATTCTAATATTTTTTATTACCAAGGTAACATTAGCAACTTGATTCTGAATTCTAATAAATTAAAGTTCAATTCTGAATTCTAATAAGGTAACATACTAAATGACTAAGTACACAATTATTCTGAATTCTAAAACATCAATCAATCTTTGATCATGATACCCAATCTTAACTTAAAACAAGAAATGATATATTTAAAAACATCGCAATGGAATGCTATCCTCAATTATCCGTTCATGGTCATATTTGGACAGTTTCCATTTTCTATTTTTTAAGTTTTTTTTCGACGGAACTTGTACCAATTTTATTTGAGATGCACATACTAAATGACTATACTGACAACATATAACATCAGGTTCATTATCCTGAAAGTAGACATAATTTTCAGTCATATGGGCCTGCTGCAAAAAATAACCTCTTAAAATGATGGATCCTCTCTCGTATGTAAATTTGTTGTCATCGTAGTCCTCCAATAACTTAATTTTTTCTTCAGTGCATCGCATCAAATAATATTTTACATTTTTGTTGTTGTCTAAAGGTGCAATCACAATGAAAACATCTCCTGTGCAAATTACAATTGGCGTTAGAGTTTTTAAGTGAATTAAATTGACTATATACACATAAGGTTATGGACAACAATGAACAATCAACAAGATCATTACCTTCTCTAACAAGATCTGAAATTCTATTGCCATCAGATGATATTTTTATTTCTTCTTATTCTAATTCTTCTATGCTTGCTAGTGGAATTTTCCCTTTTGGATCAATCTCTATGTGTTTCCAATGTTTTATGTAGTTGTTCGTTATGTCTTCACAAATTTTTGTAGATTCAACATCTTTAGTGCAAATATGACAAAAACATGATTGCTTTCTACTGTCAAATGCAAACACGTTTTGGAAGGATTTTGTTTGAATAGAATGAAGTTCTCTAGTCCCATGTATGGTGCTAGCCTCATATGGTATTGATCTATCTATATCTTGGACCCAAACAAGCCAAAAAAACCTACACAATAAATGATAAATCACAAATGACAACTTTTAATGTTAGTGTACATATACTTCAATATTAGTACATACATTTTTTAAAATTGAGAATTAATATAAATTAAAAAAATCGTGTACATACCTGTGCCCATCTTTTGATTGTTGACTACAATCATGGCTTAGATGTGATTTACACCATTGGACAACCTCTACAACTGAATGGAATCGTCTAGAAGAATGGTTCATTTTCCATCTTCAAAGTGCTCTTTTTACGCATGATCCTGCACCATCATGTTCACCTTTTCCATGTCTAGTTTCAAAGAAATTCCAGTGATGTTCAATGTTCAGTGCTTTATGAAGTTGACATAACCAAAAAAATGATCATGAAGATTTAAATTGTCTCGCACATCCATCTGACCATATCCAATGTTCATTGAATTTAACTTCATGCATTTTTAGTGAATCATAGAATTTTTTTTCAATACAATGTTGAACAAAATGTGTATCGTGTGTATGATCATAGCTGATATAAAAGTGATATTATTTAATCACATCTCGATTGTCACACGTGCTTTCAATGCCATCAACATCTTGTTGAGAATGTCTATATAGAACATGGACAAACATCGAAACTTGGTCAGAATGATAATATTCACTTTGAATATCTTTTTGTGCAACAAATGTGTAGTTTTTTACAAATTCAACGACAGACAAAATTGTTCCGGCTGGAAAAATTTCACAGGAATGTTTGAATTGAAGGTCTTGCCATCGTGCTCTATGTGAATGCTTGGTGTATTTATAAATTTCACTTTCAAATTTCTTGAGAAAATCTGTCACACATATTTTATCTTCTCGCAAATCAATTCTTTTGGAATGTGCATCACTAGAAGTTGTAGAATAATTGTTGTATTCATCTCTTCTCCAATCAACAGTTACATTTGAAAGTGACTGATCATTATCGATAAGGTATTTATTGTGGAATAAAACAAGATCTCCACAACGATGACAATATTGTCCATTAACACATTTCTTATTATAAAATACTTCATCGTGATTTATCTCACATAGAGTTTGAGATATGAATTCACGTATTGTGGGCGGAGGTGGTGAATTTGTCGAATACATTTTACCAAATTCCAGAAACGTGTCATAATATAATTGAAATTGCACATGATAACAACAACAACATGTGTCACGCATAGTAATAAGTCTAACATACCATGGTTTTTGTTGCACAAATGTTGTGATTGACATATTAATTCCACGATGATCCTCGAATTTATTGAACAATTGTACTTGTGTCATTTCCATTATATGTTTTGGACGGATTTCATATACATTTTGTGATACTCTTTGTCATATCACATCCCTTGAATTTGGTGAAACTCGAGCATGTTCCAACCAATATTTCTGTACAATATCTTTAACACCTTCTCCCATTCTATCTTTGTAAGGTTGTCTACAAATAATTGCCCAGCAAGTAAGTTCATCATTTTCATCTATTTGCATTATGAATTTGCTATGTTTGTATAATGTCTTTCTTAAGGTTCCAATTTCTTGTGCTAGTTGTGTTGTCAAATGTTTTTGTCTAGTACTAGCTGAAACAATTGCTGTCTGAATTGCTCTACATGCAACACTGGTATCTTTCTTTCTGGATTTTCCAAAATTTTGTATTGCATCACTTATATTTTCTATCACATTATGTTTCAGTTTCAACTCTTTTGTTGCCTTGTGAATACCCAATAATGACATAGCACCTTCTGACTTCTTGGACACCAATAAACATCTCAAAATTTGCGCTTGTCGTGCTATTGAACAATCCTTGAGAATATCGTCATAAATTTTTGTAGCACTATATCGTGCAACATGTATGGGTATTTTTTCTCCATATTTGTCACAATCAATGTCTTCTAACATTTCATCATCAATGGTGAAAGTACCTATACATCAAGTTAAATTTAATTTAATATATGTCCAAAAATACAATTCATTATAAAAAATGAATTTGGAAAATTCAGGATATATACATATCAGGTCCAATTTCTGGTTCCAATTTGAAAAAAAACCTTCTTTGAAAATACAACTTATAAAAATATTTTGGAAAAAAAAAACTCCTTTGCCAAAATACCTTGCAAAAAAACTCTTTGGAAAAACCCATTGCAAAGAAATAACCTACTTTGCAAAAATACCTTGGAAAAAAAAACTCTTTGAAAAAACCCCTTGCAAAGAAATAACTCCTTTGCAAAAATACCTTAGAATACAAAATCTTTTGCAAAAGTGCCTTGGAAAAAAACTCTTTGAATGTACCTCTTGGAAATAAATAAGAAGAAAAATACATTTTTGCAAAGAAAACTATTTGGAAAAACCCATTGCAAAGAATTAAGCTACTTTGCAAAAATAGTTTTGGAAAAAAAACTCTATGAAAAAACCCCTTTGAAAGAAATATCTCCTTTGGAAAAATACTTTAGAACACAAAATATTTGGCAAAAGTGCCTTGGGAAAAAACTCTTTGAATGTACCCCTTGGAAATAACTAAGAAGAAAAATACCTTGCAAAAAAACTCCTTTGGCAAAAGAAATCACCTCTGAAAACCCCTTCAAAAATATTTTGATTAGATATATGCAAAAATAATGAGTCTATTTCGTTTTACTTATACGAATATAGGTAACGTAATTTTTTTTTTTCTGGCCGACGTATTTTTTTTGCGTTTGGTTTTTTAGTCGAACAACCTTTGTTGTAAATAATGGTTCTGTAACGGAAAAATATTATTCGGCCGAGCAATTCTTCGGCCAAATAATTGTTCAGCCGAATAACCTTGAAGACTTGAAACCTGCACAGTTTTTAGGTTTCTCCATTTTCGGAAGGTAAAATGGATGCCTAACACTACAAATCGAATGTTGGAATTGATATCATTATTTTTGTCATTGAATCTACTTTCCGTAGGTATATTTTTTGTTGTGTATAGGTGAGGTCCGATATTTTTAATTTTTTTGTTTCTTAACATGTGTTGAGTTTCGTTTCATCTCTTTCAAAATGCGCTGAAATGAAAAATATATAACTTTAAAAATACACCGCCAAAAAAAATGAAACAAATATGGTGTGGTTAATTGGAGTGTCTACTTCAAAAGGGTATTCGTAGATTTTTAAGTTTTATAGTCAATTGAGAGAAAACTGTCGCAACCAAAAACATGTTGAAAATCGACAAGGTTTCCCCATTGATCGAATTCAAAAAAATATTATAATTAGTATATAGATCTGTTGGTTACAAACTAATAGTCATCCTATAGCATATTATGTGTATATTGTCGTAGCATATTTTTTTTCTTCAAAACATAAGTTTAACAATGATTTTAGGGGTG
This sequence comes from Pseudotsuga menziesii, assembly GCA_001517045.1. Taxonomy (NCBI): domain Eukaryota; kingdom Viridiplantae; phylum Streptophyta; class Pinopsida; order Pinales; family Pinaceae; genus Pseudotsuga; species Pseudotsuga menziesii. The sequence continues at coordinate 541,015 of LPNX010135501.1, read as the reverse complement.
CAACCAAACATGGCTATTTTTTTAGTCCTTTCTTTTTATAAGGACACACTATGAAACATTTGCCAAAACGACATATCAAATATGAATAAAAAAATTGAAAAAATTATGAATAGAAAGCTAACATAATTCTCTAAAAGTTTTGTTTTTACTTAAAAGTGAAATTCTAAACAAAAATATCACTTTCGTTTGCCCAAAGTTGAAAAACATGAAAAAATCAGATTTATTTTGTCATAAGACCCCCCAAAATAGACACCCATCTTCATGGATTCACCCACAATCAAACGTGAATATTCACTATCTGAAATTATGAAGTATCCACAGATTTTCCACCTAAAAATCATGTGTTAGAATAAATTTTAGGTTACACCATTCGATTGTTCCTGAAAAAAGGAAACAGATAGCTGGAAGCCTAGTGCAGGTCGTATTCTATGCATATAACCATGGAAAGCTTGAAAGATGCGATACGAAGTTCTAGTATGGAGACTCAACAGCTGTTGGATTAAATGATGGATGATCGTGATTAAAACTTCACTCAAGGTTTTAGTCCCACATTGGCCATGGAAGTTGAGTTATATGTGTTTATATAGCCTAACCTTCCCCATCATTATCGAAACGTAGAGAAAAGGTTATGGTGGGGGCTTTGGGTGTTTATAATCCACAAGAAGCTCACCAAAATGGAGCTCGGGATGACCTGCCATGCCCACTAACCTTTTGGCAGACATGGCAATAATGTGGCGAAAACGTTAGTAGAATCGTGATGAGGTGGAGAGTGATGCAGCATCAAGATGATTAGAATTTCAAAAGATGATCAAAAATTCAATTCTATCGCTTTGCAAACCATTAAGAGAGGCTTATCAAATGATGTCAAGATGAGACTAGGGCACTACACCTCTGCAAGAAAGCTATGGATAAAGATTGAAGACACATATCAAGATGAGTATCAAAGTGCAAGAGAAAATACAAGTAAAAAATCTGATGAAGAAATAAGTGTAGACCTGTTGAGTAGTGAAGAGAACAATCCCTCATCTATCTCATCACAAAACTCAGAAAGCATTGGGCTAGTTGAACTCAACCAAATTTGAAGGAGCTGCATCATCTTCAAAAGATCAATATTCTTCTATGAAATGGAAATATGAGAACACCTTCAAGAGTTATTTCTACTCTTGTCACAAACATGGAAACAGAGCAGTGGAATGTGATACTTTTGAAAATAAAACTCAAAAGAGTTCCTCTGAAAAGACAAAGTGTTGGAGATGCAAGCGTGTTGGGAATATAACAAAGTTTTATCACTACATAAGGTGTTTCAAGTGTGAATGATTTGGTCACAAAGCACAAAATTGCATAAATCCAAAGAAACAATACAATCAAAAGGAAGATGCTCCAAGGAGTCAATGAAGGGATTTGAAAATAGATGACATTCAAACCCAAGAAAGCAAGATGCCTCATGACATGTCTTTAAAGATGGAATCTGAGCAAATGCATAAAGAATCAAGAGAGACAACTCCAAAAGGAAGATACAGAAAGTTCGGAGACCAAAGATAAGAGGTATTAATCCTCATGCCAAAACAGGAAACTCTTATAGAAAGGAATCTCTTGAAGAAGACACTCATTATATAAATGATGACCACTCCATGGTTGAAGAAAATCCAAGTGTTGAAGAGGACTTTGAAATGACTCTTTTACTTTGTTAAAGAGTCCTTATTAGATGTCAGTCCAAACAAAACTATCAGAATTTAGTTTCTTCAGGTCCAGATTAAAAATTGACTTAAAGACCTAAAGATGACTTAGATCAGAAATCAATATCTAATTTTGGATAGGTTAGCAACTGGTGTCCCTAAAAAGCATAAAAGTAAAGATAGCTCTCTATCCTTGAAATTGATAAGATTTTCCAAATAAAAAGGATGTTATGAATAAAAGAGAATTTCTTGGTTTACTGGTATTACATGTTTAACAAAGAGAACTAAGTTAAGGGGAGGTAATTTTGAAAGAAAAACGTTTATATTTTTGTTCAAAGAGAGCATTATTTGAAGATAAACTCATATCCTTACCTAAGAGTGTAATAAGGATTATACGTTTGAAGACAGAATGAACAGTAGAGGAAATTTGGGGTCTAAAATGGGCCTTATAAGAAGATGAGCCAACAATAAATTCTTGTGATTTGGAATTCAAGAACAAATAGAATTTCAATAAAATGAGTCAACCATAATGGTTGATTTGACATATTTGTCATAAAAAAAAACTACTTATTTTGTTCGTATTTTCAACATATTTCCCTGTGTTTTTACTCAAATTTCGAATGGGAGGGCTTGTTGGATGCATAATTTAATTCCACATCCAACGGGTACCCACACTGCACACTTTTGATGGACCCCACTACCCCAAAAACATGAAATAAATGAAAAAAACATGTTTCAGGTATTTGTTGTTTTTGGGGTAGCGGGGTCTATCAAAAGTATGTAGTGTGGGTACCCATTAGATGTGGAATTAAATTCCGCATCCAACAATCCATCCCGTTCAAAATTTGAGTAAAAACACAGGGAGATATGTTGAAAATATGAACAAAAAAGTAGTTTTGTTCTTTCTTCCTCCAAAATTAATAAATATTATATTATTATTTTCCTTAGGAGGCACATTTTAGACCCCAAATTTCCTCTAATGGTATTTTAATAGCAGCAAGAGAGGTAAAAATATTGAAATTTGAGAAGGAGAAAAGATATTCATTATCATTGCTGTCAGAAGTCACTTTGATGAAAAGTAATAGTAGGTTTGTGAAGGAAACTTGCAACCATGGAAGATGTGTTAAAGAAACCCTAATTTGATCAAATCAATTAAGCAGACCTTATGATCAAATGTATATTTAATTGATGATTTTGAAAGCCATAAAGGATAGAGATATATCTTACAACAAAGCCTACTCCATCTTGAAGAAGCTTTGACCATTAAAATCACTAAAACCCAAAAGAAAAATGAAGGAACAATGTTCATTATGGAAACTAGAGCACAAATGATTTAGTCAATATGGAAGAAATATAGCAATCCAAGAAATAAATGAAGAAGGCATTTTCAGTTGGTTTCAGAGAAAGTACATAGTCAGGGGGAGATGATATATTTTTTCTCCACTTATGTGAAAAGATAAAGGAGACAGTGATAAAAGTTAGGGGGAGTCATTCAACCCTTTGCCCTTGACGTCAAAGGGGGAGAAATAAAGAGTATTGCAATCAATGCTAAAGGGGGAGATTGTTGTTGGGCAATAGGGCAGACCCGGGTTTAATCCTTTTGTGTCGCACCAACAAAAGACCCACAGTGTTGGCCCTTTCGGCAACAACCTACGCGCAGGTTGCAGTCTCACCCGAAACAACTATGGGGTGCCGCAGAATCAGGTTTCTGCAAGCAGAGAGGGATATTACTGTACCTTAGTCGTTAATAACTTATTAATCAACACTTACACAGCTTTGTCATTCACTTATATACAACTTCGCAGCATAGATAAACAACCGTGACTTGATTAACCCACTACAGGGAATTCACAGCGAAGCTTGTTATTAGCAGTGATCTAAGTTATCAAATGAATACAGTTATTAATGCATAAAAGACAACAGAAATAGAAACAACACAAGAAACCACAACACCAGATATAACGTGTTTCACCCCTAGTGTAGGGGTTACGTCCACAAACTGTGTTTTATTCAACTTGCTACCAAACCACAGTTTGATCTGCGCACTCAGCTGCAGATCCCTTCAGTCCTTAACAGCCGCGCACATAGCAGCAGGCCTCTACGCACACAGCTGCAGGTCTTTCCTTAATCTTCTTACAAAACCCTCTGCGCACACAGCTGCAGAGGTCGTCCATGCACATAGCTGGGACTTAACCTTTTCTTACATAATCAACCTTAGCTTCGCCTTTCTGTTCTTTACATAAAAAAGCCTAACTTTTTCTTATTTACAAAAATGCCTATTTATACATCGCGTTATTACAAAACCATGGCTTCAAACCATGGGCACCCAAAACCCTAAACCCTGGATTTAAACCATGGGTTTATTATAAAAAGGGGTTTTGACTTACCCCGACACCCCTAAGACTATTTTGACCCATAACTCCGCTTACAAACAACCACGGAGTTACCAAAACTAATAATCCTTGGGGTATGCATCCCAATAGGCCCCTAAGACTCATAGTGGCCGGTCCCGGGACACTCTGCGACGGCTCTAGTGGGAGAATATTCTGCACGAGAGTCTGGAAGCGACTGGTGAGGTTGTGTAGTATATCATCAGCAGCTTTCTCCTTCTCCACCAGTTCCTGTAATACTGAGGATGATTCTGTGTCAGCCCGTTCCTGCGCAAAAGTGTCATAGGTCTTCAAAAGTTTGAGCTGGCTCTCTGCAGTATTGCTCAATTCTAATGCTTCATCAACCAGGGGCTGTAACACATTCTCCAGCAGCGTTACCTTCATCCTGCAGGACTCAATTTCCTGCTGAAGTTCCTTGCTGCGCTTCACTTTAGCCATCTTCTGCATAGGTGGCAGCGTCTTTATTTCTACTCTGACTGCATCTAATTCATCCTGGCGCAACTTGATGGTTTCCTGGATCTTACCTACATCTGGATGGTCCTGTAGGTTCGCCCATGCTTCTATGCTGTCTTCCATCAGTTTTGCGACGTTGGCCACATTATCTGATATTTTTGCTGCTGAAGCCTTGATGTCCTGATGGCGCTGTTCTCGGACCTTTGGTGGAGTCTCGGGAGGGATGCGCAGTTGAAGTTCTGTGATTTGGTGCTGGTGTTCTGTCTTCATCCTTTCAATCTCGCTGCGAGACTGCTGAGCATAGTCTCTCAGCTTAGCGATTCTCTGTTCTGGTTCCTCTGCTCCCTGTATGTCGGAGTCAGAAAGACTCCGACATGCCTCGTCCAGTGCTTGCATCAACGTAGTTGTTTTATGTTCAGCCTCTTTCTTTTGTTGTGCTATTTCTTCTAGGCGTGTTGCAAAGGTTTTGATTTGTTTGATGGTGTCTTCCAATTGGAGTTGGGACAATTGGTCTCGTGCATGGATCTCCTTCGTAATAGCGAGCTAGCAGAGGTGTAATTCTGACATGGACATCTTTGTATAATCGAGCCCTACGGTCATACTCATCTGGGGCCGGGAATATGTATCGGGCAGTATCAGAGTTGCGCTTGATACCTGTCCTTGGTGATCTCTGGGTGGCCATTGCCTAATATCCTGCTGCGTGGGTACTGTAGTGCTACTTGTCGTAGTACTGTGTGCTGATTTTGCTGCTAACTCTTTTAGCTTCGAAACCCTGTTTGCTATACCTGAGAGCCCAGCAAGATGCAGTTCCGTAAAATCTGACCATTTTTTAGTAAGCGCTCCCATAGACTGTTCTAGAGCTTGTTCTAGCTCATCTAGCGTTATAGTGGCTTCTTCTTCAATATATTTGTCCTTCGACGCTTTTGACTTTTTGCGGGACTGTGGCTTGGTTACCTCTGCTACTTCTGGTGACTTGCGCTTCGTTGCTGGGTTAGGATCTGATATGGTATTGATCGACTCCTCATCCTGTTCATCCTGTCTGCCGTCTCCACCCTGGCCGTCATCATCCATCTGCGAATCACTTAGGTCTTCGCTATCTTCCAATGGGCTTTGCTGCTGCGCTTGAATGGTACCTGCACCAATATTGGTAGCTAGGGGAACTGGAATAGAGGGTTTTTTTCCTATATCTTTCAGCCAGTCAGCCGGCCAGTGCTGAACTATACCCCTGATATCTGGTTCAGTGACTACATATGGTAATTTAAAGCACTGACGTTGTGTATCTGCACAGGCTTGAATGAAAACATGATGCATATCGGCACTGAAGTGCGCGGCGCCCTCATATTTAGAGAACACTTCATTGGTGAGTCGTGGTGTTCGTACAATCTCATAGTGGATACTCATGGCATAAAAGACGAACACAGTGTTCGTCATCTGCTGAGATACCTTATCTGAGGATATCCATAGGGAGGCGTACCTCGCTGCCCCTGGCATGCCTGGGTTTAACTCTACAAACTGGGCTTCAGTGGGTTCTTGCCACCCAACTAATGCAATAAGGATTAAAAGCCAGGAATAATGAAAAGGTCTACCTTTTTCCTGCGCGTCGTGGGCATCCTCCAGGAACTCCTTCGCAAGATATTCAGCCCAATTATAAGTATACCCCTCAGCGCAGTTCATAGCAATCCGGATAACCGGAGCAGGTACTTCTGTTGGCCTGCATTTCCGTATGAGTTTGCAGGCTAAGAGTTCAGCTGCAAAGCGAATGGGCTGCTCCTGAATCACGGAAGTGTGATACCCCCGTTTCCCCTTTGTCAGGCCAAACCGCTCTTTCATGGTTTGTGCGAGCTTTGTATCGTCATGTTTGGACGGAAATTCAGTTCCCGGATCAGGTCCTGCCATTGGTAAACCTGTGATCTTATGCATGAGTGCGGCGTCAATAGGAATTTGTTGGTCCCCTATCCATAAATAGCTGTCTTGCACTAACGCTAGTAACTGTTTGGCCACTACGGTCGCATGTATGCCGCGACCAAAATGGGGAATATCAAGCATCTTGAGTAGGCCAGCTTTGTCCAGGCCTGCAGCCCATGGTTGCACTTCCAGTAGTGTGACCTTATGATCTGGGTACTTGACGCGGTGCAAGTATTCTGCTGGTTCAAACTGTGGAAACTTTCCATAGTCATTTGTGTTGTGATCGCTGTACTTAATTCGATCGATCTTCCCTGTCATGCTTTCGATCAGCTGAACTCCTTGTGGCAGCGAGGGTGTGGTTAATGTGAATTGCTTTGTTCGACGGGGTAACGTGGCACCTGGGCGAACAGGTTGTAGATATGGTGGCCGCGGTGATGCAATATTCTCCCTACCCCCCGCCGAGACCTGTGCTGAACTAGTGGGATCCATAGGATGATTTGTTGGTGTTTGCCCTATTTGCCTCTGCCGGTCTTGGTTTCGCTTGGAGCGAACTTCAGTTCTGTACTTTTTCCTGGAAGACCGTGTCTGCATCGGCCGTGGTGGTGTTGGGGGAGCGTCTTCACAGGGAGAAAGGGCAGGCGGTCGATTAGAGCAGCTTATCAGACCCTCTTGCTCGAATTCTCTGACCAAATCGTCAATCTCTCGTTCTGTTGTCATGGGTTCACTCGTAAATATTGAATAAATGCAGAATACAATTTTCCCTAACTTAGGCATCTTCTTATACACGCCATCAATCAAATCAGGCAGGACGGTGCATTGAAGGCACCAAATCTGACGAAAATCTTGTCCAAGTGGAGCTCGATTTCTGATACTGGTCTTAGTACAGGCATTTAAGGCAATTAAAACACTATCGCCGCCAAATTGGCTGCTTCCCAACGGTTGGATTTTAAGCCTCGCTATGTTTGTGGACTTCGACAGAATTCGGGTGTGAGCTTCGTGACAACAAGCGCCCTCGGCACAGTATTTCCCTTCGACCCATCCTGGGAATGTCGACAACAGGACTGTTAGGTTTGATCAGCTAGCTTCTTGGTTCTGCCCCTTGGTTTGGTATTCGATTCCATGTCGGAGCGCAGCCTTAATATACCATTTTTGTGCTAGAGGTTCCAAGGTGTGTACGAACTTATGCACCCACTCTTCGCGAGGTATGGTGTCCCAGGCTGCATAACTGTGCCTCAATTGTTTCTGAGGGCTATTCTTCCCAATGAACTTACTTCGCGCCTCTTGGACTTGGGTTAGGAAGCTGAGGCGCAGAAATTTCTGGCTAGCTTCCCAACTGGGAGTAGACTTGTTGTTATCAGTCCACCCTGCTGCTGTAGCTCCTACTGCTGTCTCCAGGGTCTGCATTCTCAGTGACTGAGGTTCTTGTACAATAAATTCTCCAGGGTCGGTCAACCCAACACAGGTAGGCAACTCTCTCGGCTGCGCACTAAGGCATCTAAGAGACTTAGTGAGTTGCGCGCACCTATGGCCATGTAGCTCGTACAGTCGATTCTGCCAATTCTCGAGACCATCGTCTGAATCAGACATGCAGGAGCTATCACATTGCCAATCTAGTACGCCGTCGGCATCAGGCTCGACATAATCTGCTTCCTGGGCTATAATGTTGTAGATGTGGTCTAGAGTATCCTGCTCCCCTTCGTCTCTAATCGGTTCTGTATATCTTTCTCCTTGGGATGGGTCGAGGGGTATGATAACTCGCAGGCCATTTCCTTCGAAGGTCATCTGTCTCCTCTTAAGGTTTATGATTGCAGCATTTTCCATGGCCCACTCGATTCCCAACAAGGCCGGATAAGGGTTGCTATCATCAATGATCTCAATAAATTCAAAATCCGCTAGAGTGCTTACCCCATCAAGATCTATGGGAACACTAAGAAGTCTCCCTAGGGGCACAATCTTTTGTTGGTTAGCTAATCTCAGTTGTATAGGTGACCAATCCAGGGAAGGTTTTCCCATTTGTCCCCAAGTCTGCTTGGGTAGGACATTAACTTCTGATCCAAGATCCAAAATGACATCAGTCATATCATATTCCCCTATCTGAACATTCAATCTCATTTCCCTCCCCATTATTCGGACACGACTAACAGTTTTCTCCTGATCAACTCCTCTCTGAGGGTCTGTGACAGCAAGAACTTTTTGCAGCTCTTTTAAAGCATTCTGATTCCGCAAGAGTTTCATACAACTCTGTAAAAAGGAGGAGAGTGTACTTACTTTATCCGGCGAAGCATCTTGCGGTTGCGAGGCCTGCAGAGGTTTCCGCGCAGGTACTGCGGGTGTACGACGGTCAACAATATCGCACTGGGCCGCCTTGACTGGTGCTTGGTCTTGCGCAGTATTAAGTGCTGGGACTTACGCGGAGGCCTTACGCGCACACACCTTGATAGGTTGTTTCTGCGAATGCTGAATGTGCGTCGTGGCTCCACTCCGGGTGACCACATTGATGGCTACGGTAGGTCTCTGCTCAACAGAAATCAACTCAATATTCTGGGTAGGGCCACTGTTGTTTTCCTGAATCTTCGCTATGAGCTGGGGGCACTGTTCAATCACGTGGTCTACTGCGAGGCAATACCGACAGGTTGTGGTGGGGTTCTGACAGTCATGAGCCAAATGGCCAGCTTGGTTACAATTGTAGCACACCACCTGGCCTCTTCCTCTCCTTGCCATACCACCATGGCCGCGACCTCCAAAAGCACCTCTTCCAGAGGCACCGCCGCGGTAACCATAGCCGTCATTATTCTGGGCTTCATTTTGCACTCGGTAGACGTCAGAGATGCGCTCTCGCATGAGGTCATAGCTACGACACTCCTCTTCATTATGCCCAACTGACTTATAGAACTTGCAGTAGGGGTTCTTGGGAACTTGAACATATCTCTGAAGAAGATGGCAGTTTTCAGGGCGATGTTGGCCAGTGGTTCGACAAATATCACAATATAGAACACCGGGATTGAATTGGTTGGGCACACCCATATTTAAGTAGGTTCTGACCCCAGGGCAATGGTCCCTATCGTGACCTTCTGTCCGGCATTGCGTACACCAGACCTCCTCTCGACTGGTTTTATCCTTTTTCATATCGCGAAGCTCCAGGGCCATGGCTGCTAACTGCGCTTAGATTTGAGCAAGACCGGAATCATCTCCGACGGGGGTGATTTCTAGCTTCATTGCAATTTCCAGAGCTTCTTACTGGTCAGCAACCTTCTGTTGCATGAGCGGAGTTCGGATATGTTGTAATAATGCTGTGATAAACCATTCCTTGTGATGCGCAGGACTAATGGTAAAGCTGACTTGGTCTAGTAGAACTTTGAATCTCTGGTCAAAGTCCCACACGGATTCACCACGCCGCTGTTGAATCTCTTTGAGCTCAGTGATGCTCTGCGATTCTGATTTAGGCTTCTTAAATTATTTGGTGATGGCTGCCTTAATCTCGTCTAAAGTAGGGGTCTGAGTACTGGATAATTTCATGAACCAGGTCAAAGCCCAGTCCCGGAAAGAAGTAATGAGCTGCGCGGTTCTCACATCCAGGTCTGTAATGTTCTTCGCGTTCCATACTGCTTCACATAAAAACCAGAACTGTTCGGGGTCTTCTGATCCCGTGCCTTTGAAGATGGGCAGCTTGATATCATCAGCTAGGTGGGCCATGGCGGTTATGGGAGGGTTGGGAGGGGGACAGGATGTCGATGGGGGGGGGTTTACAAAGGCAGATGGACCTGTGGCTGGAATACTCAGACTTGGTGGACTAGCGGACTGCGACGGACTTTCAGGGGTCATAGAGCTTCGCTGCGGGGTGAACGGAGGGTTTCCAAAGGAAGGGTTGTCTTCTGGATCTGAGTCTACAGAATTGATAGGGGACGGTGCGGTATCCTAGCCTAAGGAGTAGGACTTGAAATCTCGTTTATACCCTGTTCCACTTCGTGGCAAACTAGTGTGCGCAGTGGGAGTGTTGTCACTTGCAAACATATGTTAGTAACACAAAAGCTAGCAATCTGATTCAAATAGCAATATTCCCTTTTCAACCAATAGCATTTTAATTCTCAAGCTAAATAAATTCAAAAGCTTACCCCGCGGTCCTTGGAAAAATCGGCGCTCGGTGTCACTAAAGGAAGTGCCTGTGTCAATGGCGAACTCCGTCACGAAGGCCTCAAGGGTCCGTGTGGTCCAGAATTCAACCACTCGGGAGATCTCGTTGTTCACACTTTGTACTAGATTAACTCTTGCGGGGGTCCAAACAGAAAACCGCCCCGCGCGAAAGTTGGTTCGCTTCTTAGCTAACCTGGACAGCCACTGGTGCAACTCTATGTGGATACTACCAAAGAAAATTTCATAAGAATTACAAAAAACATACCTCTGTAAAAAGTCACGTGCGCTACGACGCGGATTTGTGTTCTCTTTCTCAGCAAATTTCAGATAAGTCTCATCAAGCCAATCACCGATTTCCGTCACAGAGGGCCTCCAGAACATAGCCCTCGAGGTACGACATAAACCCCTCTTGAGCAGATACTGAGTTCAACCGGCAACGGAACCAATTTGTTGGGCAATAGGGCAGACCCGAGTTTAATCCTTTTGTGTCGCACCAACAAAAGACCCACAGTGTTGGCCCTTTTGGCAACAACCTGCGTGCAGGTTGCAGTCTCACCCGAAACAACTATGGGGTGCCGCAGAATCAGGTTTCTGCAAGTAGAGAGGGATATTACTGTACCTTAGGCGTTAATAACATATTAATCAACACTTACACAGTTTTGTCATTCACTTATATACAACTTCGCAGCATAGATAAACAACCGTGACTTGCTTAACCCACTACAGGGAATTCACAGCGAAGCTTGTTATTAGCAGTGATCTAAGTTATCAAATGAATACAGTTATTAATGCATAAAAGACAACAGAAATAGAAACAACACAAGAAACCACAACACCAGATATAACGTGGTTCACCCCCAGTGTAGGGGTTACATCCACAAACTTTGTTTTATTCAACTTGCTACCAAACCACAGTTTGATCTGCGCACTCAGCTGCAAATCCCTTCAGTCCTTAACAGTCGTGCACACAGCAGCAGGCCTCTGCGCACACAACTGCAGGTCTTTCCTTAATCTTCTTACAAAACCCTCTGCACACACAGCTGCAGAGGTCGTCCACGCACACAGCTGGGACTTAACCTTTTCTTACATAATCAACCTTAGCTTCGCCTTTCTGTTCTTTACATCAAAAAGCCTAACTTTTTCTTATTTACAAAAATGCCTATTTATACATCGCGTTATTACAAAACCATGGCTTCAAACCATGGGCACCCAAAACCCTAAACCATGGATTTAAACCATGGGTTTATTATAAAAAGGGGTTTTGACTTACCCCGACACCCCTAAGACTATTTTGACCCATAACTCCGCTTACAAACAACCGCGGAGTTACCAAAACTAATAATCCTTGGGGTACGCATCCCAACAATTGTTGGTGATATGGCAGATGAATTTGTTGGCATTGATGTCAATATATGAATGGAGAATTGGTGACATTTGGTGAACTGATGATTGTGGACAAACATATCCCAATGATGTTCATTGATGGAATTGGAATTAATAGTATTAACCCTACTGTATAAACATGTCATGTTGGCACATCTGCATGGTGTCCTATTTGTGAGGAAATACTCTCAAATTACTCTATCATCTTCTCTCATCACACTGCTTGTCAACATTGACTTCCCATTATTTTTCAGGCATACTAAGCCTTGCTAGGAATTGTTGAGAACTTTTTGAAAGTTTAGTTGACCAAGCAGGACCTGTTCTCTCTCATCCATATATAGCTGCAAAAAATATGAACGAGGCATATCGTGAAGCCAATGGGATAGAAAATAAAAAGACAAAATTAAGTCTCAAATGTTGTGGATCACAATGTATGAAAAATGCTGAGATTATTGAAACCATAGGGCATCATGGTTCATCCATGCAACAAGGGCATAAAGGTTCAAATAAAAATTGCTCCAAAGTGTAAAACCCTTTGAAGATATGAGATCGTGACAGAGTGTGAAATTGAGAGATGAGTTGTGATTTGGTTGAATACGTATGAGTCCTTGTTTGTGAATAAAAAATCAAAGGTAGGTCATGGAATTCCAATTCTGTTCCAATAGAAGACACACCAAAGACTATATTTGAGATCAAGACAAAGAACAATCAAACATCAATATTCACTATCTAAAATTATGAAGTTTCCTATCCACAATTTGTCTACCTGAAAATCATATGTTAGAATAAATTTGAGGTTACACCGTTCAACTCTTCCTGAAAAAAGGCAGCAGATAGCTGGAAGCTCGGTGCAGGTCATATTCTATGCATATAACCATGGAAAGATTGAAATCTGCAATAAGAATTTCTAGTATGGAGACTCAACATCCGTTGGATCGAACGATGGATGGTCGCGATTAAAAATTCACTCAAGGTTTTAGTCCCACATTGGTTGTGGAAGTTGAGTTATATGTGTTTATATAGCTCGACCTTCCTCATAATTATTGACACATAGAGAAAAGGTTATGGTGGGGGCTCTAGGTGTTTCGACTCCACGAGAAGCTCACCATCTTGGATCCCGGGACGACTTACTAGGCCCCCTAACCTTTTGGTAGACATGGAAAATAACTTTTGGCAGACGTGGAAATAACGTGGCGCAAATGTTAGCAGAATCATGATGAGGTGGAAAGTGATGTGGCATCGAGATGGACAGTGACGTGTTGAGTTTAGATTGCATCGCAATCCACCTTCCCGTACAAGAAAAACTATTTTTTCTCATGGCGATAGGTGCATAGTGTTATAAGCTATGGTCATGTGATATGAAGGAGTGTATGTGAAGAGATTGCTGTGGTCATATGGGAGACCAAGAGCTTAGGGCTCGTTGTCTCTTGTAAAAACTGACTAAATAACCATCAGTTTGTCAGAAGAATAGGGGATTGACAAATATGGAGGGACACTAAGATCATTGCTATTCGATTAAAAATCCAGATGGAAAAGATCACTAGATATATCAAGTTATTTTATCATGTTGTCAAATATGGAGGTGCACCATTCTTGACCAAACCCTACACAAACACTACATGCACAAGTTGTCACAATTTTCGATCAAAAGCAGAGCAATAAGGAAATAATGAAGATATCGTGGAGCCTATTCCAACTTCTTCAGAACTGTTGAGAATGACATTGATGGTCATTTACATACATTCACTAGATATAGTAAAAACCCTGCAAAACAAAAGATGGGTATGTAATGAAGACACACAATATAGCCTGAAGAATACAGAACCCAGTGGTTACCTTATCAAGGGATGTATATTCTAGCATTTAGCATAATTTGTGAGTGTATTGGACAATTTAAATAGAAGAAAGAAAAATAGCTTTGAGGCAGAGGATATAATAAAGCAAAACATATGATAGTCAAGATCAGTGCAATCCCGTGACAGAGCTGATGTAGACTCAAGGAAGTATATATATATATATATATATATATATATATATTGAGGAAGATCTTGGAGCAGATCATAGAAGATCATTCGAGGAAACAAAGAGAGCTGCATTATGTTTACAAATTAAAAAAAAAAGAGGATAACAAGAAGAGGATTATAAAATGGAATTATTTGTAAATGAAAAAGTTATAAGGTGTGGCTTAAATAAAAAGACACAATGGTTAGATTACCTGTTCTTTGGAATAGTATATAGGAATCAAATTCACATTAAGAAGATGTGTATCTTGGTGGATATTCTACCTTTGACATGAACCTTGTGTTCATTCAAACAGACTGTTGTCTATAATTAGGTTGGAGCCTGAATGAGGATTGGATTCCTCTCTACATGCTGGGTCATGTATACAAGATGGGTCTTGTAAGGGAGCTAGGTCTCTCAATCTAGCTGGGTCTAGATCATTAATGCTATTTAATGTAAAATCCTATTTAATAAAAATATATTTGACATATTCATATATGTGTTGTTCTTCATATGTGTTTGTATATTTCACACACACACACACACACACACACACACAATTGGTAAATGTCATGATTGGATCATAATACATATGACTGTTTAAATTAGTGCTTTGGAAGAGATTTTTAAGTTTTAAGAGACACTGATTTTCCACCCCCAACTCTCTCAGTGTTTGAGACATGTTCTACAAGATCGAGATGAATTTTCTCGCTTGACCTATTACCCCACAAACTAGACAACTTTGATGACTTGTTGGCCTCCAAATATTTGATAAGGAGGCTACATCACTGAGGAAGAATTCCCAACTGCTAATACAGTTGATCCATCATTGGGATCAATGATGGTAATATTTTAGGGTGGGTCTTGATGTGTAGTTCCATCCCTAAGACAAGGACATATACTTCATCACAAGATTATCCAAGAGAGAGGAGGATTTTATCCATTACCATGATGACCCACCTGGAGTTGTAGAAAATAGTTAGATAACATATGTATTGAGATATGTTAGTGAGGATGCCACTACCACTGGTGACTTCCAGTTTGTCAGTGACCATCTGTGGATATCTTATTTTCTTGTATATGAGTTTATATGCCTCTCTATTTTGGTCACGATAATGGCCCATTTCACAAATGATGGGAAATGCACTAGTTGCCCCTTATTATATTTTGTTCATTCTTTAATGCAGAGACCAAGATGCATCAGGTGGTCTGCCATTTTTTGTGGCAGTTTTGTTTTGTTCTAGATCGTTTTCACACTATGTTCAATGGAAAGACATTCTTTTGGTTTTCTTCAGATTCGTTTTCCTTATTTTTTGAGAGGTTTCTAGTCACTCTTATTCCACAACTAACCTCCTAGGAAAATGATTGAGGTGCATATGAGCATGTGGGGAAATATGTTTCCCAAGAGGGACTAGTCCAATTTCCTTGGCAAGGTCACTCAGGAGTCACTTTATTTACTTTCCAATGAGGATTATAACACCCTAGATATGGTATACATGTATCCATTCCCATAATTTATTGAATTTTTCGATCAATGGTTGGAGGTAGACATCAATATTCTTCACCTATTTTCTTCTAGGAACTATAAGGGATATCATAAGATGCCCATTTTTTAGGGACAACCATGGAGGGATATTGCTATTGTTCACTACCACTGGCCAAATAATATAATTGGTGTTTTGGAGGGATTACAAGTTAAATCAATTCATGGATATGCTCAATCGAAGGCTTCATACTTGTTACTTGAATTTATCAGGTCATGTATCCTTTATGCTTCATGGATATTGAATCTACAAGAATCCAGATAAATCCTAGCTCACTTCTATCTGAGGCATGACACCCATGTAACGTGTATAATTATTTGCAATAAAAAACCATTTAAATCCTTGGGATTATAAGCAAGAACCTCAATATCTTATGAGGAGGGCCATGTGCCTTACCTTGTTTTATTTTATTTTTAATATCAGGTACCTATCGTGACAACATTTAGAACATATATCCATTGTCCTCGTATTCACCTCTGTATAAAATACAATTGTTCATAGAAGTGTGATACGATATGTACTCAACACCTGACTTTTCCAGCTATTGTTTTTCTTCTTTACCACTATCCACGAGGACATTATCAATTGGAAGTATTTTTTCTTTAAGTAACCTAAAATTAGTGGAATGTACATTGTCGTTAAGTCTTGCAAATAATCGCTTTTCATCGTTGATTAAATGGGTACTTGATTGTTAGTTACATTAGTAGTGATGACAAGCAAGGATCTAACATACCATAAATTTATTTTAGGTTGTACAACAACATTGTTTTCCCTAGTTGGGCATATCTTGATCCATGTCCAAAGACAGGGGTGGTGGAAGTAGTTTTTAGACATTCAAGGAAGGAATTGCCAATATAGAAACATTCCCTAGATCATCTTGTTGGAGTGCATTTAACAATATTCCCTCCATGGAATGGGTATCCCATAATAAATAATCCATACCAACCTCTATATCATTGTTTTCATCCCCAACATGTGGAGAACTAGTGCTACTATAGATGTTTTGAATTAGTGACTTGGGATGTACTGGGAATTGAATAAGTGGTTGATTCAACCATGCTTTGTATGACTCTTCTATGAGATCTACTCATTTAGTGGGATTCTCTCATTTTAGCAACATACTAGGGTGCAATGGTAGATGGTAGACAAGTTGATCATTGTTAGAATCCTTGTTGCAAAATTATTGAACATAAAATTGATAATTTTTTTCTAAGAAAAAAAATCGTATTTTCTATTCATATGAAAAGATAAATACATTCTTCAGGGGATCTCAAAAGAGATCAAATTTATCATCACTCTTAGTAAAATATAGAGTAGTCTGATGAAAAAGTACATAATTCTTTAAGTTTTATCAACAAAGAATCTAAATGTCCAAAAATACAAGAAAATATGGAGTGTTGTATTCAAATTTGTCTTTGAGTTATAGCAGTCTTAATGCCATCGGTGAATTCTTCAATAATCTAGGAAATGGGAACATTAAATTAGTGATATTAGTAAAAAGAATGGATTTAGCATGCCAAAATATTATACCAAATGTTGATTAGAAGCATAGACAGTTTTTTTCCAATAGTACACATGCAACCAACCACTTTATAAAACAAAGTGGAACTAAGAAATACATTAACATTAATTCCATTGAAAATCCGAAAATACAATTACTCAATGATCTTTTTCTTACGCCCCAAGGGGACTTCTAAAGGCATCCCCAATGCAAGCCATTTTTTATGATCATTTGTTGTCTACAAAATTTATAGTTTATTAATAGTTCATCACCAGGAGACAAACTGCATATTGAATGCACAACAATAAATCTAGATGCCTTTTTTTGTCATAAATAACTCTTTGTCATTGGAGTGTTCCTCAAATTGACTGTTTACACTAAACAATGAAAACCTACAACTATTTATGAACCCTTCAATGTTCCCATGAGTGCATGGATGACCATCGATATATAACAAGTTATTCATGTTAAAGTTTACTGAAATACACTAGTTCATGCACATATTGTACCCTATGTTTGTGTGACAATATTCAAGTAATTAGATCAACTATAAAGAGGACCACAAAATGGCATAAGTGCCACTGGTTATTTTGGAGGAAAAAACATGTGAAAGGACAAACAACCTAAGATTTGCAACATCTATTTTAGAGTTTGTGATCATGTATTTGTTACCATAATAGGAGAATTCGGTCACAACACCCGGCACAAGAAAGGAAGATGACCAAGTGCCATACAATGCATGATTGTAACTGGTTTGGTATTTACTTTGTAGATGTATGGGAAGAGAGAAGTCATTGCTACCCTCCAACAATTGAACCAACCTTTGTCTGTACTTGGATGTTTTTTCTCTTAGCGATCATACACCTTTTTGGATATCCTTGTAGATATGTTTTGGCTAGTATTTATATCATACATTGGCTCACTATAACTCTCAATTGACTCAAGAGAAGGAGATGGGTTGATAACATTAGGACAAAAAATGGTTGATTTGGCTTCCAATTTTTCAAAGAATGAGAATATGGAAATGATCCTACGTATCTTTTCTATTTAACATATTGGATCTTTGATTGTAGTGGGGGGTATTAAACTATCAACTTTGGGTAGACCTTCATTAATATAATGGGACAATGCGACTTCCCTAGGGTTCACCTTCAAACCTTTATATTTTGAACAACCATATACTACTTGTTGCCGCCTTTTCACACACCTGGGTCATGTGGCAGAAATCTTCAAGCCACTCGGTGTGTCCTTGGGGGCAAGTCTCGAGTCAAGGCTGTCACCTTGTTCTTGACTCCTTTGTTTAGGCTCAACTCCTAACGAAGCCAAGGGGGGTAGACCCTATTAAGTTACTAAGGATGATTTCTTAGTGTGGTGATGTTAAACTGAATCAGTTTTTTAGGAGTTTGAATATTTTAACTATAAACAATTAAAGATGACAAGATACGAAGATAAACACATGAAAGCACAAAGTTGATACCACAATATATATATATATATATATAAAGCAAAAATGACCAGTGCCTTAATAATGGAGTCAAATCAAAGAGATCAGTGTGCTTGCATGTGTTTGGAGTGAATGTTTTGCGATTGCATCTTGGTATGTTTTAAGTTAAAATTGAAGTATGAATTGATTAAATTAGGCTAAGGGGGGACTCCAGATATACCCGAGAGTACTTGGAGTATGTCCAAAACAAAACCTTTACGGCTACCCGCAAGGAATATGTGGGTTGAAATGGAGTCTCTAGGGCTATTGTTCGTAACGCACCCGTTAGGGTGTGACAGAGATCGGCGCCCCGAGGTCACTTTTCATTAGGTTCCCGCTTCCTTTGGGTATTTTGCCACCGTAAAGGTTTGATCGAGGTGTTGGATTTTCACCTGATGGTTTGTTAGTTGGGGAAGGTGAGTCCTAATTATGCTAGTCACCCAAGTGATTTTGATATAGCTTGACTGATCGGATGAACCGCAGCCAAGTGCAAAGCATACACACTGGAGTCTTGTAAATTTTAATAAGTTTTTAAGAGATGTGTTCTTGTTTAAAAGAAAGGCCTCCAAGAACCTCTTTCGATCCAAGTGGATCCCAATCGGGGAATCGAGGAGGGGTTAATTTTAAAGCTACTGATAAACAAATGATAGAAAAAATAAAACAACTACACAAATCTGGTTTTCTGATTAATCCTACCACGAATCTCTTTCCCCTTTCGGGTCACTCGGGAAATCGTGGGGTAAGTATTATGATTACTTTTGACAGTAAGATATGGAATATGGAATTAACAACATGATCAAATATACTACCCTACAAATCAGATCAATTCTAGTAAAAGGAAATAAGCAGAAAACGACGAAAATGGCACCGACGCGAATCCCCCCAGGGGGGATGGGGAATGGGCTCGAAAGAGCCTATTCCAAAGGAAATTTTATTTATTACTTGTTACAATATCAGAGGACTTATATATCAGTCCTTATTGGTCCTTATACAGGCTGAAACCAAGATCTTATAGTTTATACAAAAAATTTACAAATTATGTGACAAAAGAGAGACCCCTGGGGGGATTTGAGCGCTCCCAAAGCCACTTTGGAAAGCAGCTTCCTTTCTTCTCTGTCATACCTGCTGAATGAAAGAGAGCGAATTAGAATAACAAATGGCCCAAATCACTTTAAGAGTACCTTTGGGTCAGCCTACTTTATCTCAAAAAATTAATGAAATTAAACCAGCTAAACCGACGAAAAAGGAACCAAGGAAAGCAAGCTTTCCTTGGTATCTTGGCTTGATGTTGTGCAGACAATTAAAATGCACTGATATTGCAGAATATTGAAATTTATCACAGCGAAAGGAAATATAATGTATGTGATCTACAAGTTTTCTTTCAAATTCATGCAAAAAGGACAATTTCCCTACAACTAAATCTGGGATGCTTATGATACTTTTTTTAGTGCAATATCTAGGATGTGAGCTATGAAATATTAGATCTATGTATATTTTACTTTGATGAAACAGATCCAAATAAAATCACAGCTATAAACTGAAAAGGTAACCGGGTAAAGTGTTGATTTTGAGGGAGGAAGAAGAGGAGAGAAGTGTTGGTTTCCTTGAAGATCCGCAGTAGAGATTTCAGGTGGAATGCCAAGGGACTATGCCTTTGAAATGTTTTGAAGAGAATGAAGAATCAAACTAGATCAGCATCCTCTCCAAAGTATGAACCCTTGCAACTCAGTTGAAATCAAAGAACTTGCCAAGAAACTTGTGAGATCCGATTAGTACATACAAAGAGATTCAAGATAACATGCATATAAGCTTATAGGACATGCTAAGTCTAGATCTCTAAACATGCATCAAAGGAGAGTGACAGTCAATAAACTTATTGAACAACACCTTTCCTATCAAGATTGTAATAAGCTAATTACCAATCTTAACCATAGATCTACAAGAAATTAGCAAAAAATGACCACAGATACAGGTTACCTTAGTAAAACAATGGCAACA
>LPNX010135501.1:434007-513829 GCA_001517045.1 Pseudotsuga menziesii | reverse complement strand
ACATTTATTACAATTCCCCCATGGGGTATGAACATGTGATATGATACAACAAAGCTTCCCGGAAGCAAGACTGAAAGTTCTCTAAAGTCCGAACAAGTTAGCCATGTCCGGTTCACCAGGCTCATTTGATAAAAACCACTAAGTACAACTTAGGTGGTAACACTACTGAGTTGTTATAAAAGAGATATAGTTCATGATGAATTACCATTGGTCCAGGATGGTTACTATATGATGGCATATTACAGTTGGAAAGGTAAAGTGGCCTTCCATTTACATCTACCATTTTCCTATGGCATGTTTCTCTAGATAAGACTTCACATATTTTTGGGACTGTTAGAATATCATGTGCATCTTGATATGGAATCAAGGTCATGCAAAAGGCAATGCACAATTATTCAAATGCACATGAAAAGACAACATAATTTCACATATATAATCAAATATAAATAAATATGCACTTTGTTGGCGTTTCCTCCTTTGACCGAGGTTTAGACCTTTAGTTGTCCGTCAATAAAGCCCAAAATATCAACCCGACTGAGCAAGGCTCAGTTGGTAGCACCTACTTTGAAGATGTAGTCTCACCCGAGATATATCTTATGGATAACTTCCAGAACCAGGTTTCTGGAGTTGTGCAGGGATTTCCTCTTCCTTGTCACCTTACTAGATTGTTCGACCAAAAATGGGGTGTGTGTTTCCTATTCTTATTCTATTCATTCAATATATTACTCTACTTATTCGTCGATAGAGATTACAACAATCATATAAAGATTCAATAAATATTCTATCTAGCAACAGTACAACATATGCATCTTAAAAGCTCATTCATAAACAAATGCTGGTCAATCTATTCAAAGCTACTAATTCACATCATACATTCCTTCAACATAGACATATTCATCAAATACACATTGAGATAAAATTTAATGTGGAAACCCATCTGGGAAAAACCACAAAGGCGCTCTTCATCTGGCATGAGAAATATATAACACCTTTTGTCTATGCACTCAGTTGCAGTATTTGTTCTAGATATATTCTACAATCTATATAGACCTCTCTCCTCTCATGTTCTATAGTCTTTGATCTCTGAAGTTTTCCTCTCCTTCATTCTACCGTCGATATGCACACAACCTGGATCAACTCTCTTCTCTACAAATATACAACTCTTCAACTCTACAACTCTTCTAAGAAAAAATCCAGTAGAGACCTAGCAAGGCCAAGTTGCAAATATTGGGTTCTCTCTGTTATAAGCTCCCACATGTCATAATAAATTGACTCTATTATTTCAGCCACCAGGTTTTCATTCCTATTTTAGTACATTCAGTTATACTGACAGTAGGCACTATCGACCCAAAATTACAAAGATGCTTTATTCCCAAAGCATGCGCTATTCTAACTATATTCTTACCCACGATTATTGGGCTATCCTTTTTAAGCAATGTACTATTTTTCTATCATGGTTCGATCCATTGTGGCTATCCTCTTTGGTCGCGGAATCTTATCTCATGACTTCTTCTGTTGCAACTCTTCTTCCTCTGTCACAACTTCCTCTTTCGTGCGACCGGACTCTTCATATTCTCGAGCATAGTTCTGGCCGAATTTTTCCTATCTTTTCCTAGGGCCAATAGGAACCCAACACTCACCTATGGCTCGTCCTGAGCCACCCTAGTTTGAAAATTCTATTGTTCCCACCTTACTTTGAAATCCTTGAATATTTTCACTATCTGTGTGCCCTCCTCCCGTACTTCTGCTTCCTTCTTCTTCAAATTATCCACAAGATCGGAACTGATGTGCTCTGATGTTGTAAGTGATGCTGAATCTACTTCTTGTCTCACTTTCTTGCGTATAAGTTGAATGATTTATATAAGTATTTTCTCCTCTTCCTGTAATTCTACAACCATGTCAGTGCGCTTTTGTTGTTGTGTTCACAATGTTGCAACTTGTTGCTGTACTTTTTTCATGTCGACAATATTAGCCATTTTCTATGCTAAGGGAAGTTTCTTCATATCATTCTTCATCTCATTCTTCATCTAGGTCACCTTTGTCTCAGTAGTGCACAACTATTCTGTGGCTTTCTCTAATTATTCATCATCGATCAACGCTTCCCACGTATGAGAAACTTGCTTGACTTCCTTGGAACACAGTGCCTCTGTCTCTTTCCTTCTTTCTTTAGGTTTGAAAGGTTACTTCTTTAGAACATTAGGTCTGGAGAGAGAAAATTTCATCAACATCACCAAATATATCTTGAGCTTATTGTAAAGTTCATCGACATCACCAAATATATCCTGTGCTTCTTGTAAAGTTGAAGGTGACGTCGTAGGCTCTTGTCATTATTTTCCATTATTCAAACTCTTTTTTTTCAGAATGACTGATTTTACCAATGGATACTTTTCATTTTGGTAGTTTTATTCCTCAATGCATCAGGTTTTTTAGGTGGGATATTGTCTGCTATCTCGATTTCAACCGTGGATTCTTAATCTCCCAACATTGGTGCTGCTAGCTTCTTACAGCTACTAGACCGTTTCCTCTTTAACGTGCCATGTGGGTATGGTTGCAACCTTACTTTAGGAATGAATGGAATATGTTCAACTTATTTTACAACCACAAACCATGGTGGAACATATCCGACAGTTTCTTCCAAAATGAGTATGGGTGATGTGGTCCCGACACCAGATTCTGCAGCTATTCTTGTACTGAAAATGGAAATAACCATACTCTATGAAAAACTAACTTTGGATCTTGTAGTTGTAGATGGAAATATCTTACTCAAATGCAGTATAATGAACTGAAACTTGGGCACAAAGGTGATAACATCTACCCATTTAATTTGTCAGTTCTTCACACACGCAAACAATGAATGGAAAGGTGGCAACAATATTTATCACATGGGAAGATCATCCGAATCATCTTATAGAAACTGCCATAAAAATCCTCATTCGTCTGTCACATCAGTGGTAGTTATTATGCAATAATGATAGAAGTGATAAAAAAGCATGTCATCAAAATCGCTCGCGTTTTTTAATTACCAGTTGTCCTTTATGTGACGTAAATTCATATTGTGCCATCTCCTCTTCTTCTATGACCTGTATTCAAACTTCAACATTTTCCTTTTATTGCGACAAACAAGTTGTCTTCGCCACCCTTTTTTATTTTGCTACAGACAGATAGTCTGTGACACCTTTTGTTTCTTCTTGCGACAACTCCTAGCTTGTGATCAAATCAAAACCAAATTTCTCAAAGTTTTTTTATTTTTTTTATTCAATCGACCCATTAGAGGAAATTTCAACTCAAAATGGGCCTTTTAACTTTAACTCAAATTCCATGTCATCATGTGTTAGCCAATGAAATTTCTTTAAATTTGAAATACCGTATAGGTCTTAAACACTTTTTTAATATAAATTTGGGGATAGATATCATAAAAAAAACTACTTTTTTTGTTTATATTTTTGACATATCTCCCATCATCACATTTTTTCAAGTATTTCTTATTTTTTGGGTAGCAGGGTTTGTCAAACGTATGCCGAGTGGGTACTCGTTGGATGCGGAATTTAATTCCGCATCCAACGAGCTCTCCTGATCGAAATTTGAGTAAAAACACGGGGAGATATGTCGAAAATACAAACAAAAAAATAGTTTTTTTCTTTTCTTCCTCCAAAATTAATAAATATTATTTTATTATTTTAAGTATTATTTTATTAATTTTTTTTAGGATGCCCATTTTGAGGTGAAATTTCCTCTAATGAAGTCGCGACTATCCTGGTAAGGCTTTAGGTGACTTCCGTTCACCAATCATTTGACATGTGTTCCATATAACTTATGTAGTTGCACCGCGCCTCCTTCTGTGATATGAATTACAATATATGGTCCTAGCCAATGTGTTTTCATCTTTCCTGTATGCTTTAAATTGTTTCTATCATACAGAAGAACAAGTCCTTTGACTTGAAATCATGTATTCTTAATGTGCCAATCATGCCATAATTTTTATCGTTCCTTCTCAATATTTTGATGATAACGTGCAGCAAAACATTCCTCTTCCAACTGTATCATCCGTGAAAGTATTTCCTCAATAGAAACAACATCTATCATCTCTGTAATCACAACAATCCTTAATCTGGGTACAATATATTCCATTAGCATCAAAACCTCTTGTCCATACACTAGGCGAAATGGAGTTCGACTTGTCAACTTCTTACAAGTTGTGCAATATTCCCACAGAACTACAGGGATTTTTTGGTCCTAGTCTTGAACATTACAAATCTTTGTCAACACATTCTCCAAGATCTTGTTAAATGCTTCGACAACACCATTCACTTGAGGGTGATATGGCATTGTATTTCTATGTCGTATCTGGAATTCTTCAATCAACTGATTGACAAAATGCGTACCTTAGTCACTTATCGAAATATTTGGGCATCCAAATCGAGTCACAACATTTTCGACCACGAACTTGGCTGCAGTTGCAATAGTATAATCCTTCACTTGCGCGTGTTCATCCCATCTGGTCAAGTAATCAGTCACTGTAATAATATATGTTGCACCTGTTCTCTTCCTTGTTGGATTAATAGTTCCCACAAAATCAACAACCCATTTTTCAAATGCCTACAAAGTTACTTAAGGTACTAGTGGAATTTGATCTTGTCACACCTACTTTCTGTTTCTTTGATAGACATCACAACCGTGATAGTATTATTAAGCATCCGAATACATGGTGGGACACCACAATCCTTCTTGTAGTATCTTTTGCACTGTAGCTTTTCCAACATAATGGATTCCTGCGACACCAACATGTGCTTCATTGAGTATCATTGGTCATGTGTGTTATAAGACACAACGACGAAGAATCCCATTAGGACCCATTTTATATAATTGTCCAGCGATTAACTGGAAATTCGTAGCTCACAAAACTAGTTGTTTCTTCTGTGCAGTTCTAAATTCATCCGGGGCATAGCCTGTACTAAAAAATTGTAATATGTATCGATAATGATCATCAAACATTATTAAATAATTAATATTCAGGGATATTATCATCGATATTACCAAGTTATTCACCATTTTCAATCCTAGAGAGATGGCCTGGCCTTGAATTCAGTCGACCTAGTTTAACATTGACTTCAAGGTCAAAATCCTGAAAAAGGAGAATCCATCAACAAGTCTTCCTCCCCAACACTGGCTTATTGACCAGGTATTTCAATGCTGAATGATCTGTGTATATTTTGAAATGGACACCCAATAAATAGTGTCGAAATTTTTGCAGAGAGTATACCATAACTAGTCCCTCTCTTTCAGTTGTGGTATAGTTCTTCTTTGGGAAAAACCAAAAAGGTGCTCTTCATCTAAAATGAGAAATATATAGCACCTTTCCTCTGTGCACTCAACTACAGAATATATTCTAGATATTCTCTACAATCTATACATACTTCTATCCCATCGTTCTCTCTAGTCTTTGATCTTTGAAGTTTTCCTCTCCTTCACTCTACTGTCGATACGCACACAACCTGGATTGACTCTCTTTTCTACAACTCTACAACTCTTCTAAGAAAAAATCCAACATAGACCTAGTGAGACCAACCCACACACAGTTTGGGTTCTCTATTTTATAGGCTCTCACATGTAATAATCAACCAACTCTATTCTGTTAGCTGATAGGCTGTCATTCCTATTTTAGTACATTCAGTTATACTGACAGTAAGCACTATATTCGACCCAAAATTACAAAGATGCTTTATTCCAAAAAGTATGCGCTATTCTAACTGGCTTCTTACCCACGATCATTGAGCTGTCCTTTTCAATTGTTGTACTATTCTTTTGTCATGGTTCCATATGTCATGGTTGTCCTCTTTGGTTGTAGAATCTTCTCTCATGTCTGCTTATGTCTCAACTCTTCTTCCTCCGTCGTAGATTCCTTTTTCATGCAACCAGACCTTCATATTCTCGAGCAAAATTCTAGATGAATTATGCCTATCTTTTGATAGGGACACCACACTTACAGTTGATGACAATTGAGAACGTAAAATTTGAATTATAAAGAATGAGCTAAATTGGAATAATTATCCATTTTATTTATTTTTCCTTTTTCCCCTATAGTTGAGTGAATAATACAATCAATACATGTCTTCACTCTTTAAAAAATAAACTGGGAAACATGTTATGTTCCTTTTTCATCTATCATAATCGATGTGCCAAAAAATTTATAAGCGTATTGGTGCATCTTAAAAATAGAGACACACGGGTGCACTATTTATATATGTGCACTAATAAAAACATATGCAAGCACATGCACATAGGACAAACCTCCAAAAAATATTAATTGCGGAAGTTCACTTGTATTTGTTTGTCTTGCTATGCCATCAATGCATTAATGTCAAGAATATGCAACAATATGATATTATCTACTCAGTGCACCACTATTTTGAAAACATTGCGCAAATATAAATATTAAGTTTTACTACAAATTACACGGTGCACTTGTATAATTATAACACATGGGTGCGATATTTTTTGAGTTTCTCACCGAAATCCATATTGAAAAAAATTATATGCGCATTTATCATCGATTGGATGAAAAATCAAATGAAGAAAGAGAGGGAATTTAATTTTAAGACTTTGATCTTATAAAGAAAAGAACACCATAATCCATAAACCTATTTTTTGGCCAAAACTTTGAGGGGTGATATATGAAAGTGAGGTTAACCAGGAAATAGTTTGGAAAGAGATTTCTTTAATTGAAGATAAATTTTGTAAGGGATCACTGTGATACTTACAATTATGCAGAGGAGACATTTAAAGTGAGTTTCCTTTTAATAAAAAATGCATAATTTTTATAATTTTTTTGAAGAAAAGAAAGAATATAAGAGTCACCTTCAATGCTGCGAACCATTGTGTTCTTATTCCTTCATGTTTATCTTCATCATTGCAAACCCTAAGGTTCTTATTTTTTTCCTTTTCTTTTCTAATTATTTTTTATTTATTTCACAATAATATTTGATTTTAAACAATGCAAATTTCTTAGTTATATATCTTAGTATATGGGGTATTGGATTGATCTTGGATCAAGATGATAATGGGTTTCACTTCGAAGTTGAGTATTTCAGACTGTCCTTGTCAGATGTTTTTTCAAAAACACTTACGTAGTTTTCGATGCAGATTTTATAGAAACAATGCACCAATGTGTTTATATTTCTAAGACCTACCATTTGAATTTGTTGATTTAAAAAAGTAAAATCTATTTCGAATGAGCATTGTACATAGATTACACACTAGTGTGTTGTATCATATATTGAACATTGGTGCATAATTTATGTAATGTGCGCACCGTTATATTGAATACATTTTTATTTGAAATTCTTTACTTATCATGTACACAATTATTTTATGATTTATGTGTTTCATTATGCAGGGCAATCATTGATAAAAGATGGCCCATAAAATATCACATAATAAAAATCACAATGAAGGGAGTAGGGGAACACACCCGACACAAAAAACATGGCAATTTTTTTGTAATTTGAATATGAAAGCAATATATTGGAATTATCTGTAAGTTTTAATGATGTGTATCGGTTTATGTGTGTCATGCAGAGAAAAAATTTAAGGAAACTCTATAAGATTGTTCGTAATCTAAGTGAAGAAGAGAAAAATAACCTTTAATAAATGATTGCAAACTGAGGAATTATGCGGTTCAACAAGTGATTAACATGAGGTTTTAGTTTGATTTCTTACTGACAACGTTTCTCGAAAACAAATACTATCATGTTTTAAAGTTTGGATTTAAAATTTGTTGGATGTTGTGTAGGGATGGAGAGTAAGGAAATAGGATTCCCTAAAAAGATAAAAAAATGAAGAAGAATGTAAATGATGATGATTTGGTCATCAATTCAACTAGAGTGGTGTTGGAAGTTAATGAGAGGGGAAATTTTTTTATAAAACTTTGAGGGATATAGTGGAAATAATGCATAGATGTACTTTTCATGTACAATACAAAAATAAATCCAATGACTCTTAGAATCAGGTTATAATTAAACTACAAGAAGAGTTTCCAGATCATTGGGCATTGAGACCAGTGAGACTTACAATGGAAAAAACATACAACAAAAAAATTGTTTAAAACGTATTACTAGTAAAAATGTTTTTCTTTATTTTGTATATAGTAGTCCAAAACATACTTTGTTAATATTTTTGCTCTGATTCTTTTCATATAAATACTTATTGTTTTTTTCATTGTGCTTTTCATTTCTCAATAAGGCTGCTAGAATTCCAAAGGAAGAATGACGTGATTTCCAAAATATGCCAATAGGGATGTAAAAAAATGTGTACGATGAGATAGTCAAAGAAATGAACATAATCACATCGCTTGAGGAGCCATTCCAACATCACCTTGCATCAAACACATGTAGTTATTGTTTTGTTTTTAATGTGCATAGAGTCTAATTATCACATGGAATACTTATTTTCAATTATTTTGCTTAGAAAAAACAAAAATAAAATTACACTTATTTAGTGCATCATATGAGATGACAAGGAAAAATATGGTTGATCACAAAGTTTGTGAGTACTTGTGGGTTGCTTTAAATTTCATATTTTTTGTGATGTTAATATCATAATTAATTTAAAATCATACATGGATGTTTTTTAACACATGCTAACATACAATGAAGAGCCATTCGATCATTTGATTGACATTGGATTAAGTAAGGGTTGACAATATATATTGGGGTATCATGGGTTAATTGAATAATTTGTAAGTAGCTATATTGCTTTAAAACGTCCCTCATTTTATAATTAATGGAACACTAAGAGAACTTTAATTATATTTATGCTTTGTCACGACATATGAAACTAACAAGAAAAAAAGTATGGAGAGGAGTCAATAGATGGTTTATTGAGGACTAACATGAGGATGGTTTCCAAAATACATGTGAAGTTTATGATTCATTCGTTGAATTGGTACATTTTTTCATTTACATAGTTATAGATATTATATTATCTATAAATGTATACATACTCATACAATTTTAATGTTATGCTTGAAGATGGAACATGAAAATATGAACTAAATAAAGTTAATCATCAAAGCATTTCAATAACTCAGGAAAAATATCCCTTGAAGACAATGAATAGATGGGGCATGGAAGCAACCCAAGGGACTATAGTACTTCAAGCAATGATTAATGATCAATACATTTGAATGTTGTTATTGCAAGTTGTATATTTTAGAATTTTCATCTGTGAAAAACAATTTTTTTTGTAATGTGTACAATTCACCCAAATTGGATAAGTAATTAATAATTGTAACAATGTCGAAATGACATTTTGATTATCGACAACCTTTATGTTGTCTCATATTTTGGATTCTTATTAGTATATAATAAAATGTGTTTCTTCTTCTACTGGATTCTATAAGGTTACAATATTGATTAAATGTATGAATGATTTACAATGTGACTATGAACAAAGGTGTAATCAACATGCTTATCAAAACACAATAGTTAGAATATAAAATAAATATTACTATTAAAATATTTGTTTCTTGAATAATTAATTCAAAATTTATAAAAATAAAAAATAAAAAAACTATATTTACATATCAACAACATGAAACAATTCACCACAAATCCATACACAATCTATAAAATACATAAAAACTATATTTACATATCCTCAACATACAAAATCTATTTATTTCAACTAAAGAATGCCTTTTATTCATTTCCATGAACTGATAGCTACTCAAAATTTAGTCGACGATGCTCTTTCACATAATAAACATACTGGTTCTCTTTACATATCATACACATCGGTGCTCATTGATATACTAAACGCAATGGTGCGTATTGGTAAAGTATATGCATCCATTATAACAATGCACATAATACAGCATCTGCACTAGTTTGTTTAAATATACAAATGCATTGGTGCTTGAATAAATTATACGAAGCATTAGTACTTTTAGGACATCACATTGGTATCAATACAATGTATTATATGCACCGATGTGTGTGATTTTAAAAATACCAATCAGCACATTGGAAATGAATGTACACATCGGTGTTGCCACCATAATGTATAATAAATGGTGGGTTTTATTTATAATATACACACCGATGCATTGATGTTGTTTGTATACACCTATGTATTTTGGTTATGGAAGATGCACTAGTGCACGTTATAGAAATATGAAGCATTGGATAAAAAAACATCCACTAAAACCTCCATCCACCTAGTTTTATTAGCTATAGTGAATGTTGGGCTAGGAAAATTGCACAAGGAAGAACCCGAAGCGCAAGTGCAAGAGGAAAAGCAGGTGCGTGACGAGGAAAAGCAGGTAAAGGAAGAAGCACAAGCGTAGAGAAAATGAAGTTGCGAAGAGGATCGTTGCGACAAGGAAAGGCATATCCAATTCGGTGGAAGAGGTAGGTAGAAGAGTTAAGGTTGAACAGGTGCAAGTCAAGGAAGACTGCAAAAGGACGAGCTAACAGAAGACTAAAGGATAGTTTTTTTCGCTAGTTATGACCTGTGCAGGCAGGCTTAAAGACATTTTTGCGGCTAGTTATGGCTGTGGTTAATGTAATACAAGACTTTTGTGGCCAGTATAGCCTATCATCAATGTAATAGAATATATTTTGTAGCTACTTATGTAAGCAATAACTGAGCTATACATAGTCGACCTTGCGCGGTCTTGTAATTTGTATAAATAGGAGGAACCTGCTCTGTATAAGGGTTTTTTTAAGGTATTTCTTGTTTTTGGGGTAGTGGGGCCTGTCAAAATCATACTGAGTGGGTACTCGTTGGATGCGGAGTTTAATTTTGCATCCAACGAGATATCCTGATCGAAATTTGAGTACAAACAAAGGGAGATTATATGTTGAAAATACGAACAAAAAGTAGTTTTTTCTTTTCTTCGTCCAAAATTAATAAATATTATTTTATTATTTTAACTATTAGTTTATTAATTTTCCTTAGGAGGCCCATTTTGAGTTGAAATTTCCTCTTATGACTAATCGAGGAATTCAGAAAACCAAAGTCGGAAGCACAATACATTACAGAACTGGAGGAAATTAAGCAATTTCCTAACATTAGAGGAAATTTGGGGTCTAAAATGGGCCTTATAAGAAAACGTGCCAAAATAAGTTTTTGTGAGTTGGAATTCAAGAACCAATAGAATTTCAATAAAATAAGTCAACCATAATGGTTGAATTGACATATTTGTCATTAAAAAAAACTACTTTTTTTGTTCGTATTTTCGACATATCTCATTGTGTTTTTACTCAAATTTCGATCGAGAGAGCTCGTTGGATGTGGAATTTGATTCTGCATCCAACGAGCTCTCCCGATCGAAATTTGAGTAAAAACACAGGGAGATATGTCGAAAATACGAACACAAAAAGTAGTTTTTTTCTTTCTTCCTCCAAAATTAATCAATATTATTTTATTACTTTAACTATTATTTTATTATTTTCCTTAGGAGGCCCATTTTAGACCCCAAAATTCCTCTAATTTGAGACCGTTTGGGACTTCAATTAGAGGTTCAAAACACTGATGGCCAGAGTCATTTTTTCTATGAGCTATGTCCAACATAAAGAATGGTTTATCAATGCATTGGTTTCTCATATCCAACAACCATTGATGCAGCAAAAGATAGCGACGTAGAACGAAGCCCTATAGATTATGATGAAGCTCGAGGCTTCACCTATCGGGGAGAGTGAAATTGGGATGAATCAAATTCAGGCACAGCTCACAAACCTTACACTCCAGCTGCAGGATATCAAGAAAGGTAAGGAGGAACGTGCAGATATTTAGTGTACTCGATTTCATGCTGATGGCCACACCAAAGTTACTTGCCCCGAATTTATAAACTATCTCTTATCTGGAGCTTCGAACCCATTGAGTAGCGGTGGTATTCCTTGGTGCTGCATCTTGAAAGTCTATGGACATCGACATGAGGAATGTAGCTATATGCAAAAGATGGTGTCAAATCCTGCCAATTTATACTGTTCATTCTGTGGCTTAGTCGAGCATGAGGATAAAGACTGTCGGGCATATGATCTGCTTTAGGACAGAACTTACAATTTATATTTCATGAAGGACGAAGGCCACCGTGCAGTCCAGAAACCATAGCTTCAGATGGTTAGTTCTCAATGACAAACACAACACACACTATCGTCACCAATGTAGTTTTTTCCACTGCAGATATAGCTGCAGTTCATGCCACAACCATAGTTCATGTGGAAATAGCCATACAATAAAATTTTGATGGCCCAGGCACAACCACAATATGCTGAAGCAGTGCACTTTGTTTAGCAACAACTGAATCCCCCGCTGTAGCAGGTAGTTCAGCCACAATTTACACAGCAGGGGGGATTCTACGAAGGATTCCGAGGCCAAGGAGGAGGTTTTGGATGTGGAGGGGGATGAGGTTGCACATCTATCCAATGCTATAATTATGGAGTATTCAGGAATTATCAGAGAGACTACCCACACTTGCAGAGCTCATGCACGTACTGTACATTGATTGATCATACTGTGGAGAACTGCTCGTAGTTAATCGTAAGATGGAAAACTGAAAACAGTCTGCAGCTACAAAATCAAGCCCAGTTGCAAGCTCAAAATTAGCTACCAGCCCAGAATCAGTTACAATGCCAGGCCCAGAATCAAGTTCCTCTCCAGAACCAGATTGTGAATCAGGTGATGAATTCACCGCTGAACCAATGCCACCACTGGCTCAGACCCCGTCGATGAACCAGACTCAAGGTCCAATAGTTGAGATGATTTCAGCAAAGCCCAGAACGTAGGATGTCGACGTCTCCATTATCACTCGCGGAGGTGCGATGAAAAGAGACGATGGAACCCAGCCGCAAGTTTATTTATCTAGGAGGAAGAAAGTGGCATTTGATATTGTGACTAAAAAAGAGACATTTTTTGAGATGCAGGATGCGATCAGATGCAATCTGGGTAAGTTTCCTATCTATGCCATCTGCTTTTGATTTATCCCTAGAAGCATGACTATTGTGGCAGCATGGTACCTTGCATTAGTTATTTGAGAAATGATTAGCACTGGCATGAGGTCTCAATGCTCTTGTTGATCTTGAGAGGTTGTTGTACTATTCAGACAAGGAGCTGAAGGACTCCACAGTAAACTCCTTGTAGAAGAAAAAGAGAGGTAAAGATATGCATATGAATATCCAGATTGGTGACTATGAGGTGGAATTAGACATCCTGGACCTGGGATTCAATGTGAACATCCTAACTAAGCATACTTGGGAAAAAATGGGGAGCCCAATGATGGATTGGCCCCCTATGCAATTGCGATTGGAGAACCAAGAGAAGGTGCATCCCATTGGTCGGGTAACGAACTTGGTCGTCGATGTTGAAGGTATGAGAACACATGCTAACTTTGATGTGATTGAAGTTGTTAATGGGGAAGGCTCCTATCCCATGTTTTTGGGGATTGGATGGGCTAATGAAAATATGGCCGTGATTAATTTTAAGAAGCGAATGATGACATTCGAAAATAAGCACATTCAAGTCATCACACCCATGGATCCAAATGAGGGCCGAAGATACATTGAACCTATGAAAGATGAAGTTATCAAGGGGTGGGACCATGTATACAACATCTTTGAAGAATATATCCAGTTGAATACCAAGGGGGAACTTGTTTGGCATAGCGCTAGCTTTGCGTTGTCTGATTCTGATGATGTGCTCGAAAATTGGCAAAACTGCATACATGAGGTATCCTTTAGAATGTGTGGTCTGATTACTCAATATGTGCGTCTTTTCACAACTAAAATAATTGAATTTCAAGTATATGAAGGGTTACTAGAGCTATATGCATTCTTAATAGTCTTTGAAGAAAGAGTCTCAGAGCCGCAACGACTGTTGGCCCTAGAGGAAGAACTGGTAGCTACTCCAGCCCACTGCTCGCTGGTGGGAATCTCATAAGAAAATGATTACTGGGTGGATGCAGTGTTGTAGGATGATGACAACCTATTTTTGGTACCATAGAAGTGTGCCACACTGGGAATTACGATGGAAAAACTGACCTTAACAACCATTTGGTGGAGTGTCAAACACTATGGGTAGCATGACTAAAGGATGAATGGGTCCATGCCTTTATTCACACCTTGGATGAAATGTCGAGGTATCGGTACGTATCCATAGAGCTGCGCAAAGAAATAACTACCTGGGAGGATTTCACAGTCTACTTTTCCCACACTTTTGGTTTTGCAGATGCCAATCTGGATGTCCACAATGCACTTCAGATCATACGGGATGTCGTCTTGAAAGTTATACCAGTCGCATATCCTGTGGATCCACATGCACATTGCCACATGCAATCAATGATGGAATGCTATAAAATATTTGGCGAGTTGGAGGATGATGATGCATTGTAAAATATTAAAATTCAGGATACTGAAGGAAGTCACGATGTCACAATACCATGGCCAAGATCACCGATCTCTTGCTTGAGTTTCAAGATCTGTTTCTGACCAAATTCTCAGAGATGAAATGGATATTGGGTGACCTAGGAGAAATGAAAATCCCATTAAAACCTGACACAAAACCGGTGCGATAGAGGCCATATCGCTTGAATCTACGATATAAAGAAAGGGTAAAGACTGAACTTGACCAGATGCTAGATGCTGGGATTATTGAGCTTGTTGAAGAATCAGAATGGATAAGTCCTATGGTGGTCCAAGACAAGAATACTAGTGAAGTCTGTATCTATGTCGACCTTAGAAAATTGAACGATGCTTGCATGCATGATCCATTCCCGACACCATTCACAGATGAATTTCTTGAAGGAGTAGGTGGCCAGGAGATGTAATCATTCATAGACAGCTTTTCTAGGTACCACCAGATCAAAATTGCAAAAGAAGATCGCCACAAGACAACATTTGTTATGGAATGGGGTTGCTACCAGTACACCATGATGCCATTTGGATTGAAGAATGCACCTGCATATTTTCCCGGGTGGTCGTCATGGTTTTCAAAGACTTCATCTAGAAGTTCCTCTAGGTATATATGGACGACTAAAAAGTGTACGGTCTAATCAAGGATCACTTGGCCAATCTTCAAATGATGATGGAAAGGTGTCGACAACATCGGATCATGCTGAACTCTAAGAAGTGCATCTTTTTTGTGCCATTTGGAATATTGTTGGGTCACATCATGTGCAAACAAGCATTGTTGGTCGATCCTACAAATATCTCACTCATTCTGAGCTTGCCGCCATCAACCAATGTCACGATGCTTCGGATGACACTTGGATAGACTGGATACTATCGGAAATTCATTAGAGGATATGCCGCGATCACTTCCCCTATGGAGAAATTGTTGAAGAAGGATGTTGTGTTCCTGTGGAGTCCCAAATGCCAAAGTATTTTTGACACGCTGAAGGCCAAGATGGCTTCAGCACCAATACTCATATTCCCAGATTGGAACAAAGAGTTCCACGTTCATGTTGATGCATCTTATGTTGTGCTAGGAGTAGTGCTCATGCAGCCAGGCGACAACGAATTGGATCACCTTATTTCTTTTGTGAGTCGAAAGTTATCATTTGAAGATAATAATTATACAACTACGGAACGCGAAGGGATAGCGATGGTTTATGTGTTGCAGAAATTCAAAAATTATCTTCTAGGAGGTCACTTCAAGATGTTTACTAACCATTCAGCTTTGAAGTATCTGGTCAATAATCCTATGTTGGGGGGGGAATATATACAGATGGCTATACCTCTATCAGGAATTTGATTTTGATATCATCGTAAATTCGGGCCACATGAATGCTGGCCTCGATCATTTGTCAAGAATCAAGATAATGAAGGAACCTACTAACATTGAAGATGGACTGCTGGACATGCATTTGTTCATATTTGACATGGCCAATGACCATTATGCTCCAATAATCCAATTCTTAGCAATGGGAGTCGCATAAAAAGAACTTTCCACAAGTCAAAAGAAGCAGTTGGTAGTTAAAGTTTCTGATTTTCAGTTGATTGCTGGACACTTTTATAAGATGGGACCTGATTAAAAATTGTGATGTTGTGTCCTACCTCATGAACAAGAGCAGATTCTGGAAGAAGCACATGCTGGCATCGCTGGAGGACACTATGGAGGATGGGATACCGCATGGAAGGTGCTTCACGTAGGGCTTTGGTGTCCCACTCTTCATAATGATGCGGCAGGTTATGCGAGGAGTTGTGATGTCTGTCAACGCATTGGAAAACCATCGTGGTGGGATGAGATGCTGCTTGTACCCTAGTTAACTTTGAAACCTTTTGATAAATGGGTAGTAGAATTTGTGGGTCCGGTCAACCTACCTGGGAAAAGAACCGGTGCGTTCTACATAATCACCGCGATGAACTATCCGACGAGATGGGCAGAGGCTGCACCAGTCGAGGACTGTACTGCTGAGACAGAAGCCGGGTTTCTATTTGAGAATATTGTGACATGGTTTGGGTGCTTGAGAATATTGACAAGTGACCAGGGTAGTCATTTTATCAACCGCACAGTAAGAGCACTGACAGAAGAATTGCAGATTCAACACAAGAAGACTACACCATACCATCCATAGGCGAATGGAACGGTGGAGGCATTCAACAAAATATTGGAGCATGCACTTACCAAGGTATGTAACACTAACCGAGATGACTAGGATCTAAATATTCTTGCAGTGCTGTGGTCCTATTGCACCACTTGTAAGAGACTAATGAGAAAAACACCATTCAAACTAGTCTATGGGAAAGAGGCAGTGATGTCTATGGAATACATCATTCCCAGTTTGCGCATTGTCGTTGTGACCAGAATGGATGATGATGCTACAATAGAGGAGCGCATGGTGCTACTGATACAACTGGACGAAGACCGTTTCATTACAGGTTTCCACCAGCACATTGAGAAATATTGACAAAAGGCATGGCATGATCGCAACATTAAGAATAAACAATTTCAGAAAGGATATTTGGTGTTGTTATATGGCAACAAATTCTTGAAGCATCCAAGTAAGATACAAATGCACTAGCTTGGACCATATCTTGTAAATTATATTACCTCTGTAGGTGCAGTTCAATTACAACAGCTAGATGGTGCGGTACTGCCATAGCTTGTGAATGACAGCTGCTTGAAGCCCTATCGGACAGGGGATGGACTGTGCAATGCTTGAAGCACTACGCACTAAAAAAAAAGGAGAGAGAGATGGGATAGATATAAAATGGAAGGGTGTGCCTGAAAGTAGAGGCTGTGAAAGATTAGGGGGTAGTTGACTCAGCAATAAATATCTAATTGGCCAGGAAGAGGTTGTACACAAGGAAAAGGTTGTGCACTAAGATGGGGTTGCACTAAGGGGATGGGGTCGCGCCAATAAAGAGGGGCTACGCCTGAGAATGAAAAATTTTGCATGATAGGAGGTTTTCATGCAAGAGTAAGTGGCTCACATTGTATAGAAGAAACTATGATGGTGACTAGACATCATATCAATAAGCAATAATGATTATCACAGAGGTAAACGATGGCACGGTTGATGTCACGTCTAATGATAGCAGATTAGAAATGTGGGGTGGAAGAATTGGAGACATATTTGGTACATAAAGGAATGATTTAGTCATAATGATGCACTCAAGTGATTCATGATGCAATCTGAGATCAATATGGGGTTATAAGCTAAGGGCCAACAACCACGTGAGCACCATTAGGAAGTGCTGCAGTAAGCAAAGTTGCAGGACGGTTGGGATGGGTAGTTGAAGAGAGCTCCACTGCGTAAGGCAATGACCATTTAAGGGGCAATGCAGGCTACCCTGGATACGGGGAAGATTGCGAGTGAGAATGTTGTCTCAGCAGAAATTGATGAAGAAGTTTCAAGTATGCGGGTTAGGTTTCCCAAGACGGAAGTATATGGAAAAGTCATCCTTGGTTATATTTCTCCCAGTCAAGTTGAGATGCAAACTAATATACCCACGAGGAATCTGGATGGGGTCAGAGTTCTTTCCCCACTTGACTAAGTCTACAGGAACATGGAACCAGTTCGACCTCAAGAAGTCCAGGTTGATCCTCAATGCAAGGAAGGACAAGGGTGCGACAGTAGGGCTGGATCCAGCATTCGCAACTACAGACAATTGCCGGCCAGTAGGATGCCTCCCAACTAGCGACAGAAAATGGAGAATGATGTAGTATTCATGGTTGTTGGAGCTTGATGGCACTGTAGGACACAGAGGTATTCCAAGGTCCTCCTTGGAGGAGATGGTTGCAGCTAACTGCGTAAATCGACAAGTTCATAAAAGTCACCCACTGTGGCCTGTGAGAAGTTTTTTGACCTTCAGGGTGTTGAGTACACCATGTCCAGCTGACGTGGCTCAAGGACAAGACACAAGATTGTGTTGGGGGCCTATTGGAAAGGGGTTGGAGGTAAGTGAGTTGCGCAACATCTAAGATGATGTGCATACTCACGAGGCACTGCACAAGGCAAAGATAGCAGGATAGGTGGAAAATGGTCTACTTTTTATATTTTCATGTCACTTTTTGTACCCATTGACCATTTCTTCGGAATATTGGTCCTTAGTGGTTAAGTTAGTTAGAAGTCTGTTAGGAGTTAGTTAGAAGTGGACATTGAATGTAAAGGTGCAATCCTATAAATAGAAGAATTATGCATGTAAAGAGAGAGAGGGGAACAAAGGGATACTAGATCGGTGTCTGTTTTGATCTGCAATTTGTTTT
The DNA here is from genome assembly GCA_001517045.1 of Pseudotsuga menziesii. Taxonomy (NCBI): domain Eukaryota; kingdom Viridiplantae; phylum Streptophyta; class Pinopsida; order Pinales; family Pinaceae; genus Pseudotsuga; species Pseudotsuga menziesii. The sequence continues at coordinate 495,124 of LPNX010135501.1, read as the reverse complement.
GTGGACTTAATATGATGTGATGTGGATTGATCTGAGCTTCTGTTACCTCTTTCATTTTCCTGTTTTACACTGCTGCGATTCTGATACTGGATGATGAATAGATCTGCATAAAAATGAATAATACGATGCTTTTTTTTATGAATACTACCATCTTTTAGATCTGTTTTCTGCACTGGTAGATCTGCTAAAATGGTGAATGAATAATTCGACATGATGAATGGTTCTTTTTCTGAGCAAGAAAGTAGATTAGATATGGAAATTAAGCTAAGGAATGTATGATGCCCCAACCCTCCTCTATACTATTGAAACTTGGTTTCGTCAGCTCTCCCTTGAACATCTCGGGTGAGACCTCATCCGCTCTGCGGGTGTTGCTAGATGGGGTAAAACTTGTTTGGGCCGATGCTCAGGGAGATCATGGCGTGTTGAGCATCGATAGAGTGGAACCCTTGTCGACTGGGTTTTGGTGGTTAGGATCACGCAAACACAATCCACATATGAGCACGTGGATAGTAAAGTAGAAGAGTTGATCCAGGTTGTGTTTGGATCGGTAGGAGTAGATAGAAGAATAAACCAGAGAGCATGAGAGCAAGAAGAGTCTAAGTTGTAACGACATATCTTAAAAAAAGTTTGTAAGTTGTAGACTACAAGGTGCTACCTATATTTGTCATGCTAGATAAAGAGCACCTTGGTGGTTTTTTCCAGATGGGTTTCCATGTTATCTCCTATGTAATGAATGATTGAATATTGTGTTGAATGTTTAACTGTTAACTATTAAATGTTTAATTATCTTGCATTATTTATGGTTATTGCTTAAATGAATGTTGCAATACTGATAAGTAGTGAATGAATAGATATCTGAGAATCTACAAAGAATTGTGTATTAATATAAGTCATAATATAAGTCACAGCATGGTCATTTGCTATCAAGGAATCAGCTGCATCGCACTATTGCACCAGCTGTTCAGTTGTCAAGGAAAGGGTTGCGTCACAGGTTGGATGTGTCACATTGTTGCATCACCGTCGAGTGGTAAAAGAATCCAAACCTCCATCTTTGTCGAGCACCTTGGCTACACACCAAGGGAATATAATCCCTCGCCAACTGAGCAAACATGCTTCTGGAAGTTACACATTAAGATATCTCGGGTGAGACTGCACCTACCTCGCAGGTGTTGGTGACTGAGGTTTCTCTATCGGGCCAATGTCTTTGGGTGTTTTGTTGGTTTTGTGTTGTTGTTGAACCTGGGTTGTGAGAGTTGAGAAAGTAGGCCAACAAATGGTTCCGTTGTGGGGACCCGTAATCATTTGAGTTGAGGGAAATGTTGTGACATCCATAAAGTAGGAAATAGAGGATTTGTTGGAGTATAACACACTAACCTTTGCATAGCAAGAGACCACAAGAACGCAGTTGAGTGCAAAAAACTAGTTAGACCAGTACATATACTCATATATTCATGAGATATTCTTTGCAAAGTTTCCTATTGTACTACATGGGTGGTTGTCAAGATTGGCGACTCGACAAACAAATTTCCAGAGAAGAGAATTGGTCGAATGGAGTGATCAGTTGATCTGCAAGATAACCATTGTAAGTAATCCCATCTCTAGAGATGTTGATTTTTGGATCAACATTATTTTGCAAGGGTATATTACAAATTTTGCAGTAGAAACGATAACCTCATATAGTGAGGTTGAAAGAAATTTTTTCCAAGGACCCCGAGGAAGGTATTTGTTATCTATAAATGCATGGATAAAGATGCTCATTTATGAGAAGGGTATCTTGCAGTTGAGTAGTTGAGTTGCATATCCAAGATGAAGGATATGTCATAGATGACCTATAGAGAAAATGGGAGATGGTGAGCTAATATGTTCCCAAGAAGTATAGAACCTGAACTAGAAGTTGGATTCCTAAGGAGTGGAAGGAGGTTTAGGTTAGGAAAAAGAAGAAAGACAGAAGGAGGTAGACGAACTCCTAGTCCATTTGAAGAAAGTGAGTACGATATTGAGTCGTGGCTAGACGAAGGGTCTTGCAAGGAAGAGGAAGACTATAGCCCGATTTCTAAAGGAGTGGAGGAATCTAAGGAATCTATGGAGACACTAATATCATGTCTCAACTACACCACACCAGGATAAGCACAAAGAAAAAGGATCTACGGTGCAGATTGTATGGAGAAGCACATAGATTATGCGGTATAGAAAATTATAAACAGGTCTACGTGGAATTGGAAAGGTTTGTCTTTTCCAGAACCTTGAGATTGATGAACATCCCAACTGCATAGAGAGTGCTAGCACCGAAATATCAAAAAAATGTGCTAAGGAAACAAGGTAGGCACCCTGATACTCCCACAGTGCTGTTGAAAATGGAAAAAGCACAAAGAAAAAGGATATACGGTGCAGATTGTATGGAGAAGCATAGAGATTATGTGGTATAGAAAATTATAAACAGGTCTACATGGAATTAGAAAGGTTTGTCTTTTCCATAACCTCGAGATTGATGAATGTCCCAACTGCATAGAGAGTGCCAGTGCTGAAAGATCAAAAAACTGTGCTAAGGAAATAAGGTAGGCACCTTGATACTCCCTCAGTGCTGTTGAAAATGGAAAAAGTAGGAGAAATAGAAGTGGTAGATGTAGGGGATAATGCAGAATCAAGGTTTATAGGTCAGAGGGAAGAACAAAGTCTATTGGATCAGAATTCCAAGATCTTTGATACCATTCTATTGGGAAAAACAATTGAAACTTACAAGGGTAAATTGGAAATCCTTAAGGACCAGGGTAGCGATACCTATGGCATTTTTAAATCCTTTTTTCATTTTTTCTCTATTAACTAGACCCCCCATTTCCCTGAGTTGTTGAGTGGTGTGCGTACAATTTTTCTGCCATCAAAGGAGTCATCATGAATAGGTCCAATTCCAAAATCCTCTGCTCTGTTCAGGATCATGTCATCCATAAAACCCTCCATTTTCTAGATGAATTTGTCGACATATCCCAAAAATACCGAGAAGAGGGTATCATATAGTTCTTTTGAGAGTCTACTGTAGAAAATAGAGATGGTTTCCTGAAGTCTTGTTCAAAACCTAATGCCGAAGTTATTAGTCTGTCTTACCCCATTGACCTAAATCAATTTAACGAAGAAACCCAGTGGTGCGTGACCCTATCCAGTCAATTCCTAGGTCTAGATACTAATGGTTATATCACAAAGTCGTTGTTAAGTATACTATTTTTTTTGAGTACCTGTCCTATCGAACCTAAACTTCTAGGACAATCCTTTCAGTCCTGTTGTCTTAAATTTGATGAATTTATAACTGAGAAAATTTGTTCTCAGTTAGCTAATTTCCATTATACCAAACTGTTCAGATTCTGATCCTTTTTGTTGAGAATGTTCTTATCTTATAACGAAGATGATTTACAGGTGCCTGACCTGGAGATCACTGATGACATGACCAAGGACTACTGTAAATTCATGAACTTTTTGATGGCAGAAATATATACCCTTTTCTTCCAAGAAAGGTTGCCCAGGGTATTTCCTGAGATGAGGAAAATATTGTAGTTATCTCCCATTAAGATGATAGTAGGCTGGTTCCTGGAAGAATTTGGAACAATCATAAGGCTATATGGTTTTGTACATCATCCTTATGTCTTGCCAGCCTTTTTGATTGCTGGATTTTTCTCCTTTGGAATTAATCAGGAAAAGAGTCATTGTTGAAGAATAACACTTTTTGAACGCTAAGAAGGTCTCAAGGATTTCTTTCCCCTGGGAGGTAGGGCCCTACACGGTCAAAAGCATGGATTCCCTGCCACTGGTTGGTAACTTAATCAAAGGCATGGGATTCTCTCTAGAATAGGCTATAAACTACGACCCACATCAAGTAATTTCCAAAAGGAGAAAATATCACAAGAGTAAGCCTTTTGAGCACATTGAAATAACCAAGCTTAGAGAAGCGACCAATTGGGATGATTTCCCTAACTCTACCACAATGGATACCAGCATAATACAAGCCTCTATCTCACCCTTTCCATGTGATAATTCTTCCCATATGGGCCTGTCTAAAGTAGTTGCAATGGCTGGGAATGTTTCATCGTTGGTCAGTTATTCAGAAAGTTCAATAAAAAGAGGACCTGCATAACCCATGGAGACTGATGAGGTAGATACTGCTAGCATGACCAAAAAGTAGAAAATTGAACAAGAACAGTAGTTGGCACATGTTAAGAGAAGCAGTATGAGGGGACAAATTAAGAAGAAAAATGTGAAAGACAAACAAAAACAAGAAGAGCCTGAAACTACCAAGTTAGAGATCCAAGAGTATGTGTTTGATGGACGGAGTCCAAACATGCATGTCTCTAAAGAAGATTGGATAGAATCTTACAGAGAAAGGGCTAATAGAACTTTTAATGAGATGTCAAAGCTATATGATGAAGTAGTATAGTTTCCCTACCCAAATGTGGCATTGAAGACTGTGAGGGATCATGCTACAGACACCCTCAACATGGCCTTGATAGTAGGAAACAAGGCGCCAGAGGTTAATGTGAACCTCAAAAAGGTTCCCACTACTGATATAATACATCTTAACAGAGAGACCAGTGACATATTGAATACTAGATTGCTGAATTCCACATTACATATGTCCAAACTAGAGTTGAGCAAAGAAAAAACTCAAGACTTCTTGAGGAAGGTGAGATTTGAAAACAAGACCCTTAAGGTCCAAATTAACAATTTGCAGAATGGATAGGTAGATAACAGAGCCTTAGCCCAAATATTGTTGGATAAGAAAGAAAAGGAGATCTAGGTACTTAAAAAAAAGTTGAAAATCCCTTCCATCCAGCTCATTCAGACAACTGAATTGGATGAATTTGAGAAAGAGAAAAAAACATTAAACACTGAGCTTACATATTGCAAGACCAAGCTGTTGAAGCTTGAAGAGAAAGAAAAGAAATGGGAACTGGATGCCAAGATTCTGAAGGAGAGAGAAAAAGAATTAAAGGCTAAGCTGGCAACAAAGGAAAAAGAGCTTCAAGAAAACTACACAGAGGTTACAATTCAATCAGTAAATTTATCTGGAGAGGTAGTTACCAGTTCTCTATCTAAAGCAATGTACCAAATAGGCCTGAAAGATACTGATCTTACAAAGCTGAAACAACAGATCAAGGAGTTAGAGGAGGAAAAAGAAAAAGAGGAACAAAGGAGGAAAGAGATAGATAAGAAATGTCAAGAATTGACACAACAAAATGACAAATTAGGAAAGAAGGTGGTTGGTAATATGGCCTTGTAGGGTGCCAGACACTTGATTTGGTACAAAATCATTATATAATCCAACAAGTTCATACCTTTCTTAGATTTCATCTCAAGTGAGGAGAATTCTTTGACAGAAGCCAAGAAAAAGGTTTCTACAGTATAGGGAGAAGTGAATAAATATCAATAGAGGTGGCTAAAAAAGCTATTGAATTTCTAAGCTCCTTGTCAGATGATCTAGTCAGCAAGTTTGGTATCCAAAACAAAGTTTCTATTATTTTTGGGGCTAGAAAAGTGTTTGCTAAACATAGGATGCTGGACACTGTACTGGCCAAAATTGACATTACAGACCACAAAGTCAAGGAGGTGATTAAGTTGTTTAAGCCACTGGTAGATAGAGGAGTCCCTTTCTTCTAGGAAGAAAAGGGACCTTTATTGTCTTAGAATGATTATTTGGAGCAATCGGTTAGTTGCAGATTAGACAACAGCAAGTTCTGAGACTTGCAGCAATCCTTGTCAGGAACAACAATGTTTGATAAATTGGCTGGGGAATTCCAATTACTGTTCAATTTTAAATCTTGTTGTGCCGCAGTTCCTAACGTCTCATACACATAAATTATGGAGCTCAAGGTATAAGCGGATGACATGGTCATTGCGACATTGTCTAGTCCTGATCAATGGAGGTCAATTCAACAATACAAATCGAGCAAGTTTAGGACGCAGCCATAAAGAAAACATGGATGACAACGCGAAATTTCTTCTCCAAGACATACCCATTTGGAAGGTCACCTTTGCCAGAATTTGTACAACTGCCACCAGCCAGAAAATACAAAAACATATTTTACACATATTTTCTTCCAGTAGCCCGCATTTTATTTTTCTGTTTATGTAAATTGTGGCAGGTATGTCATGTTCGAGTTTGTTAGGAGAGGTTCTTCAGTTTGTAATAGATTTTGTCTCAAATGTCGGATTTGGAGGTCTGAAACACTATAAATGTACCTCCTAAGGGAGGAGAAAGGGTTGGAACCAATGTAGTTTTTGTGTTGTATTCTTTCAAGAACCTTTTAATAAATTTTCAGAGCCGAAGTTGGTGTTTTCATAGGGATTCATGTGTTGTTTCATGTTACAGTCAGTTACTTTCTTTCTCATGTGAACATTTTCTAGTTTATCTCCCCCATTACGTTTTATTTCATGTCTGAAATAAGTGTATAACAGTTTGGAATTCATACATGTTATGCTTCGTCTGTTGTTTCAGATATCCATTGAAGCTTTCTTCTAAAGTTGATACAGAATTCATTCTTTAATTCTCTATGTTGATGGTTTGTTCTTATTCTTCTTTTCTACCAGACAATTATAATTTGACTGTGACCGAATAGATATCTTTCCTTTGTGTTAAAATCACCTGCATAAGTTTCTGTTATCTCCATTGCACATATTGACTCCATCGCCCAATGGTCCTATGTTCTGTTTCAACCAATGTTACAAACAATTTATATTTTCATTTGTACATATCTGGCATTGTTAATATTGGGTGAGAGATCCCTCTCGGAAGAGTAGAAATCCAGTTCTCTCTTCAAAAGCGGTTCTGTTGTTACCTGGGAATGAGCCTTTCACAACCTTCGGTTCAATTCTAGTGCTAAAAAATTGGTGCCATTGTAGGGGACGAGATTGAAGCTCATCCCTGGGAGAACGACAAGGATTGCAAAGTTTCAAGAAAGAGATTTCTGTAGGAAAACAAAAGTTTCTACATTCACAAGAAGGTTGTACATTTCCCTGGTGACTCCATATTCATTTGAGCAGTATTAAGTGAGACATCCTGTCTTTGAAGAGATTACATACGAGAGGTAATCCTAATACTTAAACTTTGCAAAGAGTGGAAAATCTAGAAAGAATACATAGAAATAGAAATAAAGAAAACGTGAATATTTCTCTATTTGATACATCATCGTCTCAATATTTGCATAATATAATGGAATCTAAATGGGGAACTAGTGTTGAAAGATTACTGACCAAATCAAAGTTTGAGTCTGACCTAAAGAAAGTTGAGATTAGCCCTAGTATATTGGAATCCTATCTTCTTGACTCTTTGTGACAAAACCTTGAAACCTCAACGAAAGATAAAAAAATAGTCCCTATTTTTTAGAGCATCCAGTTTCCCAACCCCTCACTTGCTCCTAATCAACTGACACCAATGGCAGCTGCCAAGTTTGCCCCATTGGCCCTACCTATCGTTTTGAATGACCTTCCCTTAAACTATGCCTAAAGGATTTCACTATATGGTGGGGAGGGGAATGTTTCTTCAAAAGACCATGTAGGTAAGTTTGATGATTTCATAGATCTATAGGAAGTGGATCATGAAGCTGTCAAGATGAGACTATTTTTCACATAGTTTGTCTGGGGAAGCCGAGAAATCGTATAAAGATCTACCTGCTAGGACTATCCCAAACTTTGTAGGATTTCAAACAATTTTTCTGGAAAGGTGGGATGATAAGCATAGTCCGTTACAAGTCCTGTCCTAGTAAAATAACCTCAAGAAGGGGGGTTTTGAGTCAGTCCATGAGTTATCCAATAGGTTCACGAGGGTTTACAATTCAATACCTAATGTTATCAAGCCTTCACTTGGTGCTACTAAACTCCACTATGTTGAGATTTTCGACAATGATTTTTCCTTGTTGTTAAGAGAAAGGAAATCAGCTACTCTCCCTTCCATGTTCATAGATTCCCTAGAAGTAAAGGCCAATATGATGTCACGTGGGAAGATAAAACAAAGAGAATAGGTTGACAGGAGGAAAGGTAGAGAAGAAATACACCCCACCTCTTTTGCTTCTTATTCCAGTGATGTAAAATTCAAAATGATTCTAAAAACAATGGAAAAATTAATTGACCAGTTAACTGTGGAAGCTAAGCTAGCAAATCGAGAACAGAACAAACCCTAGATCAAAAACCCCAACTTTAGAAGGGCCATTCCTCCCCCACCCCCACAGAATAGACAAAGAGACTTGAGGAATCCAAGGAACCAAGAAGAACAACCGATAATACCACCATTCCATGAAAACTATGTGGATGATAATGATGGTGTAGAAGCTATAGAAGACCATAGTCATCATTTTGGTGACTTGGATTCTGAAATATATTTGACTGAAGAGGAACACAATATGTTTGCTTCAGAAGATGACAATAAATTAAAGGAGGATTTGGGGAAATATCATAAGGGGTATATGCACGCCATAGATGATGTTAGAAAAATCAAATTGAGGGGTAGAGACATTGTTGTAAATAAAGGAGGGTTAAACCCAAATCATCCTTCCAGCAGTCAGGCCGACACAGAAAAAAGACATGAAAAACAAAAAGAGCCAGTCGTATATAAAGAAATTGGAAATGGGACCGAGAAAGTAAGGGAGCCTAAAAAAACAGCACTTGTGGAGATGGATAAAATTTCTTCCATGTTTAATTTACGAAGTGAGCTTGCCAAGTTAAAGATTTCAATTCCTTTTAATGAACTGCTAAGAAATCAGGAGTATAGAAGCACTATAACAAAGACGATTAGAAATCAGGGAGAGGCTCACCTAGATATTTTAGAACTGACAGAAGACAATCCTACTATTATCTTGGAACCTAAAATTGATAGTGTGGATAGTGAAGACAAGGAAGTACCACCCTTTTACATGAGTTTAAATGTATATGACATGCTATTGCACAATGCTATGTTAGATCCGGGTGCTTCAAACAATCTGATGCCAGAGGGGGTGGTGGAGAGTCTGGGGCTTGAGATTACCAGGCCTTATAAATATTTGTATTGTTTTGATTCCAAAAGAGATAAATGTCTGGGTTTGATAAAGGACATGGTAGTATCCTTAAATAAGGTACCATCTAAAAATTTGGTCATGGATGTTGTTGTGGCTAATATTCCTCCCAAGTTTGGTATTTTGCTGCCAAGGTCCTGGACTTCCAAGCTAAAGGGGAGCTTACAAATGGATATGTCTTATGCAACAATTCCTATTCGTAATGAAAAAAAGAGACTGTATAGAGAGAAAATATTACCTTATGTTGTGAGTAATCGGGCTCAGCCTGAAATTCATCATGTCTATGCTGTTGATATAGACTTAGGGTCATCTATTTTCTTCAATGATATATCTGCTTTTAACTCAAAAATTGTTGTGCCAAGTAAATGCAAAAGGGATAAAAAAGAGACAAGCAAACAGGAAGCCCTGGAAATAAAATAGAAAGACAAAGGACCATGGAAGATGTATTTTGATGGCTCGATGGATAAAATAGGTGCTGGTGAGGGTGTATAGACAATTTATCCCATTAGAGATACTAAAGCTTATTCTTACAAGTTGGTTTTTGAATGTACTAATAATGTAGCAGAATATGAAGCTTTGTTGCTAGGTTTGAATGCCTTGAAGGATTTGGGAGCTAAAAGGTTCCAAATCTTTGGAGATTCAGAACTTGTGGTCAATCAAGTGAATGACAGCTACTAGACTAGGCATCCCAGAATGAGATCTTACTGAAATGAAGTATGGGATATGTTTGGGAATTATTTCACCGAACACAGTGTCCAAGTGATCCCTAGATATGAGAATACCATTGTAGATTCCCTAGCAACCGTTGCTGGGAAATTTGAAACTCCTACTACAGGTAAGAGAAAATACAAAGTGGACATTGTGGATAGGCCCTCCATACCTAGCAACACCAAAAACTGGCAGGTTTTTGAAGATGATATGCAAATCAAAAGGTTTTTGGAACTGTCAAGTGAATTTGTGAAACCCGCATAGATGAAGAGAATGCCGACTCCGAGAACGTCATAGATGTTGATGGAGATGAAGAAGAGACTGCTGGAACAGAGAAGTTGAAAGGATATTTGGGGGGAAACAATATAGTCCAATTGAAGAGTAATCACATTCCCAGAGGTCTGATTCCCCTAGAGACACTTTTTGACCAAAATGATGTTGCCAGATATCCTAAGGTCAAACTTGCTGAAAACACTATGGAAGATAAAAAAATTAGCACCGAAGATGATCCGAAAATTGTAGGGTTATCCAAGAAATTACATGCCAAAGAAAAAGATGAATATGTGAACCTGATGAAGAAATACACAGATGTATTTGCATGGAGTTACGATGACCTCAAAGAATATGACACTTCCATTATATAGCACACAATTCCAATCAAGCTTGGAGAGAAACCATTTAGGCAGAAAATCAGAAGAATCAATCCAAAGCTAGTTCCTATAATTGGAAAGGAGATTAAAAATCCATTTGATGCAAAAATAATTGTAACCCTAAGTTTTTCAAAATGGGTTGCCAATTTGGTTCCAGTTAGGAAGAAGAATGGAGAGATAAGACTTTGTGTGGATTTCAAAAATATGAATAAAGTATCTTTGAAGGACAATTGCCCTTTACCAAAGATGGAATAGATCCTACAAAGGGTGGTGGGATCAGAAAGAATATCTACTATGGATGGGTTTTCAGGTTACAACCAGGTAAAAGTGCTACCTGCATACCAGGAGAAGTCTGCTTTCACTACGCCATGGGGTACCTTCATGTATGCAAATATGCCATTCAGATTAATGAACGTAGGAGCCACTTTCCAGCATCCTATGGATATTTCTTTTGCAGTGGGGATAATTTTAGGGGCGAAATTTAGCCCATGGGATATTTTTAGGGGGTTTTCTCAAAAAAACGATTCGCAATTTTGCAATTTTTGAAGCCCAATTTCACGCAATTTTGATGGGGTAAACTTTTTTTACCCTAAAAATCGCCAAATTATTATATAATTGATATAAAATCCTTGTAAATTAAAATATTTTTTGAAAAATATCACCAAACATTTTATAGTTGGTGTTTTAAGAATTGGTAAGATTCGCCAACATTTATACACTTTTAAATAAGTATGGTTCTTTAAAATCATCCTTGTTTTGTAGACGAAAGGGAAATTTTTTTGGTGATTTACATGGACGATATTACTGTATATTCCAGGTCTAACAAGGATCATATCAGACATTTGGAAAGGGTTTTCATTAAATCCAAAAATTATGGCATTTCCTTAAATCCGAAAAAGTCCAATTTTTTTCTAGAAGAAGGTAAACTGTTGGGGCATATCATTTCCAAGGAAGGCATCAGGATTGATCCAGACAGGGTGAATGACATCTTGAAGGTGGAAAAGCCAAGGATTAAGAAGGAAATACAATCTTTTATTAGACAGGTAAATTTCTTGAGAAGGTTCATTCCTAGTTTTGCTGAAATCTTGATGAACATTACTAGTATGCTGAGAAAGGATCATGAAATAAAATGGACATTGGAAGCTAAGAAATCCTTTAAGTACATAAAACAAACCATTTCAGAATCCCCTTTACTGGTAATTCTATATTTTGAGAAAGACTTTTTAGTATTCTCATATGCTTCAGAGCATACTATGGAAGTAGTCTTGTTGTGGAAAAATGACCAAGGTAAAGAACGTCCTATAGCATTTTTTAGCAAGATATTAAGAGATGGAGAATTAAAATATGATATAATGGAAAAAAAAGCTTATGCTTTGGTTAAGGCCTTGAAATATTTCAGAATTTATATTCTTGATTCACATATAATTGCATATGTTCCCAGCAACGTGGTGAAGAGTATACATACACAGCCAGATCCGGAGGGGAGAAGAGCTAAATGGATTGCAGTGCTTCTGGAGTATGCCATAGAAATTAATCCCACAGATTTGATCAAAGGACAAGGATTAGCTAAAATGATGATGGATTTCCATTGTGATTCTCTACAACTAAATTTTTTAACTAGGCAGTCAAACCAGCTGGATACAGAAGTGCAGGTGGGTCCTAATTTTTCTGTCTCTCCTTGGTATGCTGATATTGTTTATGTATTGCAGAATTTACATCCTCCTGCAGGGTTAAGCGAAACCAAAGTGAGGTTTGTGAAACTAAAGGCTACTAAATTTTGTATCATAGATCAATATCTTTATTGGAAGGACCATGGTGGAATACTACTAAAATATCTTCTGGAGAATGAAGCTCAACATATAGCAAAAGAGTTCCATGAGGGAGATTGTGGGGGGCACCATTCTTGGAAGGTAACTGCGAATAAAATTCTTAGAGTAGGATTTTATTGGCCTTCATTTCTTTCAAATGTGTATAAATAAACCACCAAATGTCACCAGTGCCATATTTTTTAAGGAAAAAGGAAGATGTTTCACTTCCCCTCAACCCTATATCAGTAGAAGCACCTTTCCAACAGTGGGGGTTGGATTTCATTGGGGAAATAAATCCCAACTCCTCAGGGAAGCATAAGTGGATTTTAACAACTACTGATTATTTTACAAAGTGGATTGAAGCGATTCCCACTAGAAGAGCTACAGAAAAAAGTGATAATGGTATTCTTGGAAAATAATATTTTGGCAAGATTTGGTTGTCCTAAAAGAATTGTGACAGATAATGCACCAGATTTTAAGTCCAAAAAGATGATTAATTTCTGCCACAACTATCACATAGGCCTGAATCATTCCACTGCTTATTACCCACAAGGTAACAGACTGGAAGAATCCTCTAATAAGAGTCTGGTGAGGATTATTAAGAAGATGTTGGAGGACAACAAAAGAGCCTCGCATACTAAGTTGAAATATGCCTTATGGGATGACAGGATCAACACAAAGAGGGCTATTGGTATGTCTCCTTTTCAATTGGTGTATGGACCTGAGGTAATTTTTTCGGCATCCCTAGGAGTCCTAGTTATGAAATTTTGCAAGACTAGCGGGACGAACCTAATCCCATGCCAAGGAGGATCAACCAAATTATTGAACTGAATGAACTAAGGGATAAGGCCTATGATAAGGTACATATACATTAGGAGAAGATGAAGAACACCTTTAGCAAAAGAATAAAGGAGGATGTTTTTTAGGTTGACGACCTGGTTTTAAAATGGGATTCCCTACATGAAGACAAAGGAAAACATGGAAAATTTGATCACTTATGGGTAGGCCCATACCTCATTGCAGCACTCAGGGGTAACAATGCTTTCATTCTGTAGTATCAAGATGGGTCACAGTATGATGGAGGCCTAATGAATGGGATATTTCTGAAGCATTACCTGGAGTAAAGAGACAGAGTTCCATGTATTATAGTGTAAATATTTTTACTTTTTTTACTTAATACAGATGGTGAATCTGAATATTTGAAGCCCGCAGAGAAGGCCCTAAGATCGGAAGAGGTAACCATTTTTTAGTTCTGTTTTCTTTCAGAAAAATAAAGTAAAATAAAAAGGAGGAGGTCACCAATGGATTTGACAACTAGTCTATGGGGTTCTTTGCTACCTCACTAGGAGGATAGCATCCCTTGTGGAGCTGGTTGTTAGCACCATCTTTAAAAATTTTGGATTATAGAAGGTTTTGGGGGAAGAGACCTTATCAAAAAATGTTGGGAAGGCACCCTTAGAGTTAACAGGAGTGCTGAATGCATTTATGGTGGAGCATTCTGTATTTGGAATGAGCAGCTGCAGGAATGAGGTAAAGAGCAGCATAAATCAACGGCTTCGATTCAAAAGGATGAATATCAACGGTGAAAGGGAATTTTGTGGGTCAAAGATGCCAGGAAAAACATGGTCATTCGGTTTGCGAAGAGTGTTAAATGGGAGCCATAATGGAAGGTTGATATTACTGTAAGGATAGATCAACAATGTCAGAGCATCCCGTATACGGGACATGCTCGGCCATAGAAGCTTTTCCAAATTACTAAATAAGCTAAAGGGGGGAAGAATCGGAGGGCTAAGATGAAAGCAAAGATAGACCAACGATCATGGTGCATTTCGCAATCGATTGGAAGGGGTTGGGATTTTAATATGCGAAAAGTTGTAGAGCCCACCCCAGTCGACGGTTGCGAAGAGAGGGAGATATTGATCGACAGAAAAGAAGCACTCTGCGATCGAGAGTTACACACTCGATCAAGAGAGGAAGAGTTGGTTGAATGTTAAAACTCTCAGGTGTGGACGGTCTCGATGAAGGTAATTTGGAGATCGATGGTGGAGGTCGATTTTCCCAAATTAAGTTGCACATACTGGTAGTATGGAAAATTTGACACAAATACCTTGCATATCAAAGGCTCATATCACAAAGAGAATGGATCTACGGTGCGGATTGTATGGAGAAGCACATATATTATGTGGTATAGAAAATTATAAACAGGTCTACGTGGAATTGGAAAGGTTTGTCTTTTCCAGAACCTAGAGATTGACGAACATCTCGACTGCATACAGAGTGCCAGAATCAAAAGATCAGAAAAATGTGCTAAGGAAACAAGGTAGGAACCCTGATACTCCCTCAGTGCTGTTGAAAATGGAAAAAGTAGGAGAAATAGAAGTGGTACATGTAGGGGATAATGAAAAATCAAGGGTTATAGGTCGGAGGGAAGAAGAAAGTATAGTGGATGAGAATGTCAAGATCTTTGATACCATTCTATTGGGTGAAACAATTGAAACTACTAAGGGTAAATTGGAATTCCTTAAGGACCAGGGTAGCTATACCTGTGGTGTTTTTAAATCCTTTTTTCATTTTTTCTCTGTTAACCAGATCCCCCATTGCCCCGAGTTTGTTGAGTGGTGTGCATACAATTTTTCTACCACCAAAGGAGTCATCATGAATAGGTCCAAGTCCAAAATCCTCTGCTCTATCTAGGCTCATGTCATCTGTAAAACCCTCCATTTCTCAGACGAATTTGTCCACATATCCCAAAAATACCGAGAAGAGGGTATCATACAGTTCTTCTGAGAGTCTATTGTATAAAATAGAGATGCTTTCCTGAAGTCTTGTTCGAAACCTAATGTTAAAGTTATCAGTCTGTTTTACCCCATTGACCTAAATCAATTTAAAAAAGAAACCCAGTGGTGCGTGACCCTAACCAGTCAATTCCTAGGTTTAGATACTAATGGTTATTGTTGGGCCCAGAAATGACCCCTTTTTGACCACATTTACCTACCCCTTTTTGCCTTATCTTACTCCATTATATGCATCAAACATATGTTTTCCTTCACTTGATCCCTCAATCCATACATATATGGTTAATTATTATTTTATGTTATTAATACTTATGATTGTTGTAATCAGGACTCTATATCTTGGATTATGCTAACATATGGTGATTTTATAAAGATAGTTCGAGATGTAAAGGATACAGGTGTAGTAGGATTAATGAGTCAAGAAAGAGATGGAAATTCATTATTAATTTTATTTCCACCGATTCCATCTCTGTACAAGGAACACAGTCAAAGGTTACTATTCCATGCAAGCTGTACAAAGGTGGATGCAACAGACTCAGATGCAACAACGTGCCACTGCTAGAGGGTAGCTGCAACCGACGGAGCATTCTCTAGATTGGTCCTGATATCTCATAGCTGGCTCAAGTAAAAAAATTCCTATATTTCCTGCTTCTATATTTCCCATAGCTGTAATAGCATATCGTTAATGGGGCAGCCTGAAGATCAAATATCTTCATGGCTGCCCAATATCAAGGGGTAGAAGTTATGATTTTGAATGTATAAATATTGGAAACTATTCCGAATCAGGGGTTGGAAAATTATTAATCTTATTGTATAAGCTGTGACAGAAACTATTTCATTTTACCATTTAATACAAGGAGTGTGATTCTTCAGATCTTGGCATTTAACTTGTGTTAGCTTTCAGCGTCTCTGTTCGAAGGCTGGACCCACCTTCCTACAAAGATTGTCGAGTTAATTAGGTATTTATTTCTCTGTCATGTGGTTTGGATGTTACAGTAGATTCATTATTTTATAACAGCTGCAATAGTAATGATTTATTGTGTGTTCCTTCAATCGATCAGTAATTATATTCCTTGTGAGCTGCAGCAGAGTGGTGTGACAATCGATTATGTAGACTAATTTTCTTTATGCAATTGTGTGATAGCTGTAACAACCAAGCTCATCCCTAGTCTCTTTCAATTGATTTCTTTCTTGAGTTTTTCTAATTAAGTCCATTTGTAGTTATAATTGTTGAAGTTCAATTTCTACATTTCTGAATTCTAGATCAACTTCTGGATTGAGATAGTTATAATGGATCTTCAAATGGCCTGGTAATTTAGGATTTAAATTTCTGCAAAAGTAAATCTAGAAGTTTATTTTTTGAATCTCTTATTTCTAGATTAAGGATTGTAAGAAGGTATTTGTGGTTTTGTATTCTTAAGAAGGTAAATTAGATTAAGTTAATCATGGTAAGAGTTGGGCTGAACAGGAAGATAGGATAATTCATTTACAATATCATCTACTTAGTGTTTAGGTATATATAGTGTTTAGGAAGATAGGATAATTCATTTACAATATCATCTACAATATCATCTACTTAGTGTTATGGAAAAACATCAAAGGATCTGGATGAATTCCTTTTTGAGTTTGACATCCTCTGTTGCAGCTATTATTACACCTCCAATGAGGAGAAGTTGAAACTCTTCCCTACTACTCTGAAGGACAATGCATTACATTGGTTCATGATCCTAGGTGGGGGAACTGTCACCACCTAGGGCTGAATGAAACAAGTGTTCCTAGAGAAATATCAAGAGTACTGCAATACCAAAGATAAGAGAGAAGAATGGTTCAAAATGGTACAGAGAGACGATGAAAGCCTGGAATATTTTGTTGAAAGACTTTTATATAATGTGCAAAGAGCTGGACAAAATAATATGGGGTTAGATGTGCTCAAGATAATCCTACTTCGTGGGATTAGGGATGAATGCCTAGACATGTTGAACGTGTTAGGAAAGGGGGATATCTCCAAGGAATCCTTTGAAAATATTATTGAATTATGCAAGAGGTATTCTAGAGGATCTTCCAGGAACAACAAATGGGACAAACAGGATAAACTAGAACGAGATGTCTTCGACAGAACACAGAAGTCATCCAATGGAGGAGCCACCCAGGCAGAAATAGGAAATATCCTTGAAAATTTCAAGACAGAAATGATGAGCTCCATATCCTCGTAAATAGATGTCCTGATGGAAAAGAAAAAACAAGCAGTAGAAGATCTCACACTTGGTGTATTCTGACCTAAATGTAGGAAGAACCATCCTATGAAGGAGTTCCCACTTGATAAGGTAGAAGTGTGTCAGCTTTGCGAGCTGAACCATGATATAAAGTAATGTCCTTTCCTACCTCAATTCAAGGCAGTTTTATAGGCATCGACTCCAGATGTGGAACCAGCCTACTTTATTGCATAGAAAAAGCCTTGGCAGCCTCGAAATCAAGGTATGACTCCATACTCATTTCCATTTTTGAATAACATGAATAATTGGAATAATATGCATCACATGAATACACAATTCCCTTCATCTTATTCCAACCATCAATGGTATCCTTCTCAACCTCTGATGCTAAATTTTAACTTCTGGAACTCTTGGACACAATCACCAAACCAACAAAATTCTTGGTCTCTTGGATGGAGGAACTTCCATCTAGGGAGCCAGTTTCCCCATAACCAACCTCCTCAATAGTTTCCACATCAACCATTTCCTCACCAACCGTATCCTCCTCAACAATACCCTCAGCCTTATCAGTAGTTGCAGCTACAACTCCAGAATAATGCTGCCCCCAATATGCCTATACGACCACAGCTGCCTGCTCAACCTAACCCCAAACCAAATAATAAAGCATTCCATCAATTTGAGACTGCCAACATGCCTGCTTACTCCATTACTCCAGTTCCCTGTAACGAAATCCGCTTACAATCAGGGAGGGTAGTGGAGCCTTTGGTCATTGAGGATGTTCCATCCCTTATGTGTGAAGAAAGGGTGAACCAACAATACTTATCCAACGCAGCAATCCCCATTATTGAGGACGCTGAAAATCCTACCAAGATACCGGTTGAAACACAATAAGAAACATTTATCGACACATAGCCTACACAATTGTTTATGGAACCACCATACCCTGAAAGACAAATACTACCAAAAGCAGTGGGACAACCTCAATTTAGCCTCTTAGGACAGTTAAAAAATGTCTATGTCAAAATTCCACTCCTATAGGCCCTTCACAATGTGCCTATCTATGCTAGAACCATTCGAGATCTGTGTACAAGAAAACCAGGAAGAAAACCCAGGGATCCTCCCACTATTCATGTCATAGGGAAATTATCTAAATTAATAATGGGAAAACCCCTCTTGGCCAAATACGACGATCCTGGGAATCACACAGTCACCGTGCAGATTGGGAGCATGCAGATACCCAACGTACTGGTATATTTAGGCACAGTAATTAACGTCATGACCATTGAAACTGTAAGGAAACTCAGGCTCACTAATCTTAGGCCAACTCCTACCATTTTAGAACTTGCAGACAGATCGACTATTAAACTTGAGGGAATCTTGGATGACCTCGTTATCTCAGTTGATTCATGGGAATATCTAGCTGACTTCTTGGTTTTACAACCCAAGTCACAGCTAGGAGGACACCCACTAATCCTAGGAAGGCCCTGGTTAGCTACAGCTGATGCTTGCATCAACTGTCAGTCTGGGTCTATGACCATATCATATGGAACCGAGATAAAGAACCTCACTCTCTATCCTCCAGCTCAACCGAGTCTAGAAGTTAAAATTCCATTATGGATGGATCTAGAGGAAGAGGAGGGATTTCAACCACTATTAACGATAGGGAAGGACTTGACTTTCAAAGATGAAACTGAAGACGATGCTATTAATAATTTCATCAGTGAACCCACTTCTGTCAATAAACAAATTTATCAGATCCTGAATGGTACTCTAGGTGAATAAGAACAAGAAAATCTCATAGAGGAGACATTAGTCAGTGATACTCATATAGTTCCAGTGTTGAAAAATTTGAAAAGTGTTCCTGTCGAGATAGACCCTAGAAAAACCCTGAATATCAATCCCAGTGTTGTTCTGGATGAATAGAAGCACCTAATCACTCTCTTAAAAAAACATAAGGGGGAATTTTCCTGGGAGTACACAGACATGAAGGGCATCCCTTCTAATCTATGAACCCACAACATTTATATCAAAAGTGACTCCCAGCCTATGTGCCAGCCCCAACAAAGGATGAACCCCAGTCTTAGGGACATCGTGAAGGAAGAAATTCAAAAAATCTTAGAAGCAGGATTTATATATCCCATCTCAGACAGCGAGTGGGTGTCTCCACTCATGATAGTACCCAAGAAGAATGGTAAATGGAGATTATGTGTGGACCATAGAGAGCTGAACAAGGTGACAAAGAAATATCACTTTCCCCTACCTTTCATCGACCAGGTACTGGACACCTTATCTGGGAAGAAATTATTCTCCTTTCTGGATGGGTTTAGAGGGTACAATCAAATTCAGGTTGCTCCTGAAGACCAGGATAAAACTTCCTTCACCTGTCCTTGGGGTACTTTTGCATATAGGGTGCTTCCCTTTGGCTTATGCAATGCACTAGCCACATTTTAGAGAGTTGTGATTGGCATGTTTTCAGAATTGGTTAATGATAGTATGGAAATTTTCATGGATGATTTTACTCATTATGGAAAGGAATTTGAAGAAGCATTGAAAAATTTAGAAAAGGTATTAACACGCTGTGAGAAAACCCATCTATCCTTGAGCAATGAAAAGTGCCACATGATGCTGAGCAAGGGTGTAGTTCTGGGGCACTTTATCTCTGCCAATGGCATCCAGGTAGATCCCTCCAAAATCAGGGTAATTGAAAATATACCCAGTCCTGGAACTCAGAAAGAGGTACGTACTTTCTTAGGGCATGCTGGTTATTGCAGAATATTTATAGAAAACTTTTCCAAACTTGCTTCTCCTTTGTTTTCTTTTTTAATGAAGGACGTGCAATTTATTTGGAATGATGCATGCTAGACAACGTTTCTTAAAACTTAAGGAGAAGCTGTCTACAGCTCCCATCTTAAGGGGGCCCAATTGGGCCCTGCCTTTTCACATTTCTTTAGATTCCTCTAACACTACCATTGGAGCAGTATTAGGACAACATGATGGTTAAGAACCTTATGTAGTCTATTACATTAGCAAAAACTTGGCCCCTATTGAACTTAATTATACTGTTACCGAGAAGGAGATTTTAGCGATTGTCTACTCCATTAACAAATTTAGACACTACATCACTAGATATCCCACCTTTGTGCACACTGACCACTCAACCATCAAGTATCTAATCAATAAATCTGTTACAAATGCTAGGGTAACTAGATGGTTGTTATTATTACAGGAATTTGATATTTCTATTATAGACAGACCTGGAAAAGAAAATGTTGTCGTTGATTTCTTATCTTTTTTTACTAATAGTGATGATAATCTACCTGTTGAGGACTCTTTTCTAGATGAACAGTTATTTACAGTTTCAGCTTATTCCCCTTGGTATGCAGATGTCACTAACTACTTGGCTGCAGGGAAGCTTTCGGCACATTTTTCAAAAAGAGAGAAGAGGAAAATCATTCAACAAAGTACCAGGTATTGTTGGATAGGTGGTCATCTCTTCTACACAGGCCCTGCTCTTGAGATCCGAGGATGTGTAAGAGAAGATGAAATCTTCCATATTCTGAAGGTCTACCATGGCGAGCCATGTGGGGGACATTTTTTAGATAGGAGGACAGGTCATAAGGTGCTGATAATGGGCTACTATTGACCGACACTTTTCAGGGATGCAAAAAAATATGTCCAGTCTTATGAAGGCTACTAGAGGATGGGCCAACCTAATAGATTGGATCAAATTACTCTTCAATCACAGTTGGTGGCTGAACATTTTGATAAATGGGCCTTAGATTATGTTGGCCCTATCAACCCTCATTCCAGGCTCAAAGCCTACATCATAGTTTGTACTGACTACATGACGAAATGGGTAGAAGTTGTGGCTTTGTTGAAATCCAATGACTAGGCTGTAATCGATTTCCTGTATGGTGAAATATTTACTCATTTTGGAGTACCCAAGGAAGTGGTTACAGATGGAGGACCTCATTTTGTGTCACATAAATTTGAAGCTTTGCTACAGAAGTACCATATCCAACACCGGATAGCTTCACCATACCATCCCCGGGCCAATGGCCAAGTGGAAAGATCTAACAAAGTTATTGAAGATATCCTTACCAAAATAGTTAGAATTCATCATAGAGACTGGGTTGATAGACTTCCAGAAGCATTGTGGGAATATCATACTACTTGGCGTAATACTACAGGTTTCTCTCCTTATGACTTGGTGTATGGAAAAAGTGTTGTCTTCCCTATTGAATTCGAAATAAAGACCTTGAAGACAGATATGGAGATAAAATTAGATGTGAATGAAGCCCAGAGGAGTAGATTGAATCAATTGAATGAAATTCATGAGAAAATTTTAGCTACTATGGATCAAACAATATTAATTCAGCAACAGAGATCCAATTGGAACGATCGATTCATCAAAAATAAAGTCTTTTGCGAAGGATACTGGCATTATTATACGATTCAAGATTCAGAAGGGAATTCAAAGGTAAGTTATGTACAAGATGGTTGGGACCATAGCTGTTAGACAGAGTATTTGACAATGGTACAGTCCACCTGGTTACCATTGATGAGAATCATGCACCATTATTTGCTAATGGTCACAGGCTGCGACTGTACCATAAGCCCATTTTGAAGGACGCATTCACTTCATAGATTGCAGCTGATCCAGAATACTAGTTAGAACAAGGGAAGGAATATTTCTCTTCCCCTTTCAATCTTTAGACAATCGATGTGATTCCTACACATTGTTTTTTGTACATAAATAAATTGATGTTTTTTAATTTTTTTTTAATTTTTCCTTTGCGCTTAATCCGTTTTTTTTAAAGAATATGTGCAGGGATGTACTTGAGGAGCAATGGTCATGATCCGGCCTAACGACCATGGGAGGCCTTTTGTAACTTCCTACTATAGAAGGAAACTCCTTTAAGAAAAAAATAAACAATGAACAGTCAGTCCCAGCTGCGATTCCTATAAAAATTGCTTATTTTTCTGTTTATTTGCAGCTGCAACACCGTAAAACCTTGCCTATTTTTCTGTTTATCTGCAGTTGCAACACCATAAAATAAATCCCTTTTCTCGTTCTATGTAGCTGCAATACCGTAAAATAACACCTTTTTCCCGTTCCGTGCAGTTACAACTCTGTAAAATATCGCCCATTTTTTCGTCCCACGTAGCTGCGACTCCATTTAAAGTTTTCCCATTTTTACCTTTTTCGGTGGCTACGACTTCGTTTGAATTTTGTCCATTTTTTCCTTTTTCAGCGGCTGCGAATCCGTCAAATTGGATGATTTTTCTATGTCTCACAGTTGCGACTCCGCCAAATTGGCTGATTTTTCTATGGCTCGCGGCTGCGAATCCCCCAATATTGGTAGAACATTTTACAATTTTTTCTTCACAACTCCTCCAGATATGGACAGAATTTTTGCTACCGGCAATTCTGACTTACTTCACATCTTTCATTATGTTTCCAAGAGAAAATATCATGACATCATGCCTGCAATAATGTTTAAATTTAAATGGCTGCACTCCAAATGCTTTATTATTCTCAAAGGTCACAGTTCATAGCATATTTACGAAGGTATGTTTCTGATTATCTACTTGATTAAGCATTAACTAGATTTGACAAGATTAATCATGCCTTCCTTTTTTAACCCCTTATTACACCCACATACCGTTAACTGTCCACTCATACAAATTAATGGCCATTTAAGCTTATCCTATAACCGGCACCCTTTCCTAATTTGGGATAAATTTTACCAAGAATTCCATGCTCTTAGCTTTCCGAATTTACCCAACTACACTCTCAGCTGCTCACGCATACTCTGTGCTTTAACCTCCATTGTCAGGACCTACAATTTGTTGGAATGATAAATAATTTAGAAGGAAAATGACCATGGGTATCCCAGCTTGGCACAAACCTCTAAATACATGAGAAATGAAAAAAAATGCTGAAGTTTTCGCTATTTTTGAAGCTGCGGGCCGGACTGAATTCTTCCAACACATGGATGGGTTCCATCGAGAGACAACACTACAATTCGCTTGAAATATTACAAAAACCCACTCAAAGGTTAGGGGGTTACATATAGAAGTCTCTGAAGAAATAGTGGCTGAAGTCACCGACCTTCCTCAGGTGGGAAGAGCCTGGTTTGGTTAAAGAACTCCCAAAGCTGCCGCAGTATAGGATTTTCTAGTCGAGGGGGCACAAATTCATCATTCAAGGCGAGGGATAGCATTACAATCACTGCCTCGGCCATGGGATCAAGTAGCAGTATTCCTCAAAAATTATATCACTTGTAAAGGTAGGTATTAGACTGTTTATTATTCTAAACTTCCTCTACTGTCTCATCTACGCCATAGGGTCTTACTGAATATTCCATTTTATCTATTTAAATACCTACACCATATGGCAGGGTTTGTTAGAATAGTTAAGCATCCAAATTCCTCCCTTACCCATCACGGCCTAATCAAATTAATAATCTTAAGGGCCTTAGCTCAAAGGAACCAAACTTGAGAGCAATTCACAGGTCAAACTCAAATAAACTAGGAACCCGCCCTTTTGATTGGCATTCCAATAGAAGAAGAAGTGGAAGTACCTGTACTCTTGGGGGATGTTCAAATCCAATAAGAGCATGCAAATGTACAGTTGGGGGGAGATGAGGAGCAATAGGAGGACCGAATTCCCTCCAATTTAGTTGGTGGGGGGGGGGGGAAGATGAGACTGGATCGGATGATCAGTTAGAAGACGAAGCAGAGCAATTGGAGGGAAATGTAAGAGAAAACCCTGTGGAAATATTAAATAATGTGGGAGCTCTGGCAGTAGAGGATGAAGCTGGAGCAGCATTGGATGCTGCAACAACTAAAGTGAAGGATGTTAGAGCCACGATAACAAAAGAAAATGCAGAGGTAGTGGCCATTGAATCTTCCCATGAATGGGGGCGAACTCTGATTGAAGAAGAAAAGGAGGATACTGAGATAGGAGACATCCCTTCCACATTAGCTGCAAATTTGGATATTCTTGCACCATGAAAGAAAAGAAGAAGATCAAAATAGGAGGTGCAGGCACCACTACTGATAAGAAGAAAAAGAACTAGGTCGGTTACAACAGTTGAAACAACACGAGAAAGATGGGCAAACCTAGAAGCACATATTGAATTCCCCATTTTGAGACCCAAAGCAAATGATGCCCCATGGGAACTGGTTTCATAGTGTAGAAATAATAAATCAATTCTATGAGTAATGATGCTAAGAAGAAGCACATGAAATAGATCTTGCTACAAAGAATTCTCACAAGCATACACAGGAAAAATAGAGAGAAGAAAAGAGACTGAATCACATGAATGAAGAGATGAATATTGGTGTGTATCCTTCCATTGAATAATGATGAATAATAGTGTACATAAATAGTACATCCCTCATAGGAAAATCGAATTGTATGGAAACAACTCATAAATCTAAAAAAGGCTGACTTACCAAAATATAGCAAACCCCCATAGGTGGCTAAAGCACTTCCCAAATCTATCAAGGACCTCACGAGTTGGAAAAAGAATGAGTGAGTTGTCAAGGAGATGGAAAAAAAAATTTAATCCTAGAAAATGGAGAAAAACTAATGGAGGATGGGTTGGAAACAAAAGCTCCAAGTTTCCTAGTTAACTAGCTTTTATCTTATCCATAGAAAAGCAGAAAAAGAAAAATAAAGTAGAATTTGCTATAAAGTCCTATATACTAATTTTGGATGGTCAAAAGGTGGTCAAGATCAACCTAGAATTAGGAATAGCTCATTCCTAGGATATATATGGCATGTATTCACTTTAAGGTGCAAGTGGATTCCAACTAATTAAGCTAGTGGGTGAATAATTAATCAAATAATGATTAATTATTTTATCCTAAGTTATGAGTGGGTTTAATATATTCCAACACAGAGAAACCTCAAATCGATGGAATTTTTCATTAAAATGATATACTAAAGGAAGAAGTATAGACGCTTCGAATAGAACTAGAAAACTGGAAGGAGGCATGCAGGAAGCAAGTAGAAAGGAAGTTGCACACACTGGTTGAAGCTGCAAACCGATTAGAAGGATCACCTCCTGCTGAGGATGGTGAGGAGGAAGAGAGAGTGGTATGCCCTATGTGTGGGGAAATATTTAACCAGCCAGGCTACAAAGTCATAGTTCGTTCCTTTGTGACACAACAAACCGTACCAGCTGCTGTGGAAGAACAAGGACAAGAAGCACCTAAGGTGTAAGTGAGGGATGTAGAAGAAATGGAAATAGAAATGATCCCTGGTATAGAAAAGGGTGAAAATGAACAATTACAGTCACAACCGGTAGAAGAAACATAAGTGCTTCTGGGACAATCTAATTGGAAGGACAATGAAGCTCCCCAAGAGCAACCTCAAAAAATGGAAGCAGTAGACAGATAGGGTGGTGATACACAAGAACCAACATCCTTGAACATTCTTGTTGAAGTTGCCACCCAAATTGGGGCAGATGAACCAGAGACTGAAAATATTCCTAATTTTAGCGAAGAAGTCTATGCTGTGACTCCTAAACCATATCGGGGCACATAATTAATAGAGATGGAACCTCAGCAGCAGGCTAATGATGAAGTTGACCAGGATGTTGTCACACAAGAACCAACATCCCCAGAAATTTCTGCTGAGACTCCCATGCAACAAGAAGAAATAAATCCTGAGGTGGACATAATTCCTGATCTGGATCTAGGAGAGGATGAACAAATGCAATCATAGGCCTCAGGGGAAACTGAATTTCTCAAAGAACAACTTCATATTGTAGAGGACATGGAAGTAACTTAAGAACAACCCCAACAACATGAAGAAATAGAAGGGCAGGGATCTGATACACAAGAACCAGTAGCCTTGCATCTCCCTGTCAAACCTCCAGCTGACAATCAAGCAGATGTGGAGATTGAAATTCGGGAAGAGGTTGTCACACAAGAACCAACACCTTCACAATTGGCTGCTGAGGTTGTTGTAGGATAATTCCAAGAAGAGGGGGCTATTACACAAGAACCAGCATCCCAAAAAGTTTTTTCAGAGGCGCCTATACAAGTTGAGGTTGCTGTAGGAGAACTCCAAAGAGGGGATGTTGTTACACAAGAACCAGCATCCCCAGAAGTTATTGCAGGAGTACCCATATAGGTAGTGTAGAATGTTCAAGATAAAGCATCAGGTGGCAAGGTATGGACTCAAATTTCACAAAATTTTGTCAATCTGGATTTGATAATGAAGATCATGCTGAAGATGAAGGGATCTAGAGGCTGAACCAAGAGCTCTCACTCCTAAGAATAGAAGTGAGGAAGTGGAAGAGTCAGGTGGAGAGGTATCAAGAAGGAATGGTTCCCCTTGTTGAACATAGGAAGACCATTAGGGAATTGAAGGAAATATGGGCAGAAGAACTAATGTTCTAGAAATTTCACTGGGAAGAGATACAGAAAGAGCTGAAGGAGTTGAAAAAGTTCAAATCCATGCAGGTGGAAAAATACCAACTGTACACTCTCTCCCAAGAACTGTTAGGTACCAAAGCACTATCTTCCTCTTACCCTATGTTTTTATTTGAACGGTTCATTTGGTTTAAACTAAAGGCTATCAAAGAAGGGAGGCCTTATGAAATAGCAACCTCAACTAAATTTCTAGAAACATTTCTGGAAAGTGATTTTGTTGAGAAAAACTTGCTTTGTGAGCTTTATTTACATGAGTTGGCTTTTCCCTTGGATTTCCATTCGAATCCTATCCCTTTCTTAGGTGATGTTCAGCTGAGGTATTTTTCCTCCTTTGTTAGCAATCATGTTCAGTGGGAAAGATCCTTCCAAACTTTTTCTCATAATGAGTCCCACTCTAACCTTTGGGTTCAAAGTGAACCTCAAACCCCTCACCTTCTCCTTGCTCATCAGCAGCGTAGGCTCACATGTCCCATAAAAAATCAGCATATGAGGGAACTTCAAGAAAAGTTTATCTCTACCTATGTCAGCCATATTTCCCAGCATTAGCAATTGGCTTTGGAAGGCAGCCAACATAGATGGCAGGATGCCTCTTCAGCCTTGAATATTAGAGACCCCTACTATTACAGGAATTTTAAACATGCACTTTCCAGGGTTGAGGGATATGTGGGTTGTATAAAGCAATGTGGATTTAACTGGCTAGGACTCAAATTCAAATCCCCTCTCATCTGGTGGCCAACAAAACCATACAAAGAAGACTTCTCATTGACAAAGGCAGATGAGAAGAAGTGTTGGAGATATTGGGTTGTCTATAATGGATTTTTGGAAAAAATGGGATCACATGAACTCCCATATAGCTTTTCCTCTCTCCATAAATGAAGCACAATGCCAGATTCAAATTCATACTAATGGATGTTGTTGCATAGGGACATGCAACAGGATAGTTGGGGGGAGATGTTGGGCCCAGAAATGACCCCTTTTTTACCACATTTACCTACCCCTTTTTGCCTTATCTTACTCCATTATATGCATCAAACAAATGTTTTCCTTCACTTGATTCCTCAATCCATACAGGTATGGTTAATTATTGTTTTATCTTATTAATACTTATGAATGTTGTAATCAGGACTCTATATCTTGGATTATGCTAACATGTGGTGATTTTATAAAGATAGTTTGAGATGTAAAGGATACAAGTGTAGCAGGATGAACAAGTCAAGAAAGAGATGTACATTCATGGTTAAGTTGATCACCGTCGATTCCATCTTTGTACAAGGAACGTAATCAAAGGTTACTAGTCCACGCAAGCTGTACAAAGGTGGTTGCAATAGACTCGGATGCAAACACATGCCGCTGCTCGAGGGTAGCTGCAACTGACAGAGCATCTTCTAGATTGATCCTTCTATCTCATTGCTGGCTCGAGTAACAAACTTCCTATATTTCCTGTATTTATCTTTTCCACAGCTGTAACAACGTATCGTAAATGGGGCGGCCTAAAGATCAAAGATCTTCATGGCTGCCCGATATCAGGGGGTAGAAGTTATGATTTTGAATGTATAAATATTGGAAACTATTCTGAGTCAGGGGTTGGAAGATTATTAATCTTATTGTATAAGCTGTGACAACAATTGTTTCATCCTACTGTTTAATACAAGGAGTGTGATTCTTCAGATCTTGGCGTTTAACTTGTGTTAGTTTTCGACGTCTCTGTTCGAAGGCTGGGCTCGCCTTCCTATAGAGATTTTCAAGTTAATTAGGTATTTATTTCTCTGTCGTGTGGTGTGGATGTTACAGCAGATTCATTCTTTTATACCTGCTACAACAGTAATTATTTATTGTTTGTTCCTTCAATCGATCAGTAATTGCATTCCCTGTGAGCTATAGCAGAGTGGTGTGACATTCGACTGTGTCTACTAATTTTATTTCTGCAATTGTGGTAATAGTTGTAACAGCTGAGCTCATCCCTAGTCTCTTTCAATTAATGTCTTTCTTGAGTTTTGCTAATTAAGTCCATTTGTAGTTATAATTGTTGAAGTTCAATTTCTGCATTTCTGAATTGTAGATCAAGTTGAATTGAGATAGTTATAATGGATCTTCAGATGGCCTAGTAATTTAGGATTTAACTTTCTGCAAAAGTAAATCTAGATGTTTATTTTATGAATATCTTATTTCTATATTAAGGATTGTAAGAAGGTATTTGTGGTTTTTCATTCTTAAGAAGGTAAATTAGATTAAGTTAATCATGGGAAGAGTTGGGCTGAACAGGAAGGTAGGATAATTCATTTACATTATCAACTACTTAGTGTTTAAGCATATAGAGTGCACATTATCTTTGAAATAAAAGACTTCCCTGGGTTGAAAATTTATATTGAACACTCTGTATGTTGGATTTAATTAACTTGCATATAGGGTGCCCAACAGTTATATCATAGATTCGTTGTTAAGTCTACTGTTTGTTTTGAGTACCTATCCTATCGAACCTGAAATTCTAGGATGATCCTTTCAACCATGTTGTCTTAAATTTGATGAATTTCTAGCTAAGAACATTTGTTCTCAGTTAGCTAATTTCCACAATACCAAAGTGTTCAAATTCCAATCCTTTTTGTTGAGAATGTTCTTATCTTATAACAAAGATGATTTACAGGTTCCTGAGCTGGATATCATTGATGACATGACCAAGGACTACTGTAAATTCATGAAATTTTTTATGGTAGAAATATATAACCTTTTCTTCCAAGAAAGGTTACCTAGGGTATTACCTGAGATGAGGAAAATAGTGCAACTATATCCCAGTAAGATGATAGGAGACTGGTTCTTGACATAATTTGGAACAGTCATAAGGCTATATGGTTTTGTGCATCATCCTTATGTCCTACCAGCCTTTTTGACTGCCAGGGTTTTCTCCTTGGAATTAATCAGGAAAAGACTCACTATTGAAGAAGAACATTTTTTGAATGCTAAGAAAGGCTCAAGCATTTATTTCCCCTGGGAGGTAGGGCCACACACGGTCAAAAGTAGGGATTCCCTACCACTGGTTGGTAACTTACTCAAAGGCATGGGATTCTCTTTGGAATAGGCTATAAAATATGACCCACATCAAGTAATTTCCAAAAGGAGAAAAGATCACAAGAGTAAGCCTTTTGAGCACAATGAAATAACCGGGCTTAGAGAAGCGGTCAATTGGGATGATTTCCCTAACTCTACCACAATGGATACTGACATAGGACGAGCCTCTGTCTCACCCCTACCAGGGGATAATTATCCCCAAATGGACCTGTCCAAAGTAGTTGCAATGGCTGGGAATGTTTCATCATTGGTCAATTATTTAGGAAGTTCAATAAAAAGAGGACCTACAGAACCCATCGAGACTGGTGAGGTAGATACTGCCAGGATGCCTAAAAAAAAGAAAATTGAACAAGAACAGTAGTTGGTATAGGTTAAGGGAAGCAGTATGAGGGGACAAATGAAGAAGAGAAATGTGAAAGACAAACAGAAACAAGAAGAGCCCAAAATTGCCAAGTTAGAGATCCAAGAGTATGTGTTTAATGGACAGACTCTAAACAGGCATGCCTCTAAATAAGTTTGGATAGAATCTTACAGACAAAGGGATAATAGAGCTTTTAATGAGACAACGAAGCTATATGATGAAGTAGTACAGTTTCCCTACCCAAATGTGGCATTGAAGACTGTGAGGGATCATGCTACAGAGACACTCAGAATGGCCTTGACAATAGGCAACAAGGTGTCAGAGGTTAATGTGAACCTTTAAAATGTTCCCACTACTGATATAATACATCTTAACAGAGAGACGAGTGACATCTTGAATACTAGATTGCTGAAGGCCACGTTACAGATGTCCAAGCTAGAGTTGAGCAAAGAAAAAACTCAAGACCTATTTAGGAAGGTGAGAGTTGAAAACAAGGACCTTAAGGTCCAAATTAACAATTTTCAAAATGAAGCAGTACAAATAGATGGGAAGGCAGATAAGAGAGCCTTATCGCAAATATTTATGGATGAGAAAGAAAAGGAGATCCAGGTACTTAAAAAGAATTTGAAAATCCCTTCCACCCAGCTCATTCAGACAACTAAGTTGGCTGAATTTGAGAAAGAGAAAGAAACATTAAACACTGAGCTTACACATTGCAAGGCCAAGCTATTGAAGCTTGAAGAGAAAGAAAAGAAATGGGAAGTGGATGCCAAGCTTTTGAAGGAGAGCGAAAAAAAATTAAAGGCTAAGCTGGTAGCAAAGGAAAAATAGATTCAAGAAAACTGCACAGAGGCTACAATTCAATCAGTAAATGTATCTGGAGAGGTAGATACCAGTTCTTTGTCTAAATCAACATCCCAAATAGGCCTGAAAGATACTGAGCTTACAAATCTGAAACAACAGATCAAGGAGTTAAGGAGGAAAAAGCAAAAGAGGAACAAAGGAGGAAAAATATAGATAAGAAATGTCGAGAATTGACACAACAAAAAGCCAAATTAGGAAAGTAGGTGGTTGGTAATATGGCTTTGCAGGGTGCCAAACACCTGATTTTGGACCAAATCATTGTAGAAGCCAACAAGTTCAGATATTTCTTAGATTTCGTGTCAAGTCAGGAGAATGCTTTGACAAAAGCCAAGAAAAAGGTTGCTACAGTACAAGGAGAAGTGAATAAAAGATCAACACAGGTGGATAAAAATGCTATTGAATTTCTAAGCTCCTTGTCAGATGATCTAGTCAGCAAGTATGGTATCTAAAACATAGTTGCTATTATTTCTGGGGCTAGAAAAGTGATTGCTAAACATAGGATGCTGGACACTGTACTGGCCAAATTGACATTATAGACCACAAAGTCAGGGAGGTGATTAAGTTGTTTAAGCCACTATTAGATAGAGGAGTCACTTTCTTATGGGAAGAAAAGGCATCTTTATTGTCTCAGAATGATTATTTGGAGCAATTGGTTAGTTGCAGATTAGACAGCAACAAGTTCCGAGACATGCAACAATCCTTGTCAGGCATGATACTCTTTGATAAATTGGCCAGGGAATTAGAATTACTGTTTGATTTTAAAGTCACCTGTGCTGCAGTGCCTGGCGTCTCATACAAAGAAATTATGGAGCTCAAGGTACAAGTGCATGACATGGTCATTACAACATTTCCTGGTCCTGATCAATGGAAGTTAATTCAACAATACGGGTCGAGCAATTTTAGGACACAACCATAAAGATAGCATGGATGACAATGCGAAAGTTCTTCTCCAAGACATGCCCATTTGGATGGTCACCTCTGCCAGACTTTATACAGCTGTCACCAGCCAAAAGATACAAAAAATCTTTTACACATATTTTCTTCTAGTGGTCCACATTTTATTTTTCTGTTTATGTAAATCATGGTAGGTATGTAACGTTCAAGTTTGTTAGGAGAGGTTCTTCAGCTTGTAACATATTTTTTCTCTGATGTCTATTTTAGAGGTCTAAAACACTATAAATGTACCTCCCGAGGGAGGATAAAGGGTTGGAACCAATGTAATTTTTGCATTGTATGCTTTCAAGAACCTTTTAATGAAGTTGCAGAGCTGAAGTTGGTGTTTTCACAGGGATTCATGCGATGTTTCATGTTACAGTTTGTTACTTTGTTTCTCATGTGAACGTTTTCTGGTTTATCTCCCCCATTATGTTTTCTTTCATGTCTGGAATAAGTGTATAACAGTTTGGAAATGTTTTCTAGTTTATCTCCCCCATTATGTTTTCTTTCATGTCTGAAATAAGTGTATAACAATTTGGAATTCATACATGCTATGCTCTGTCTATTGTTTCAAATATCCACTGAATCTTTCATCTAAATTTGATACAGAATTCATTCTTTAATGCTATGTGTTGATGGTTTGTTCTTATTCTTCTTTTCCACCAAACAATTATAATTTGACTATGACGGAATAGATATCTTGCCTCTGTGTTAAAATCACCTCCATAAGTTTCTGTTATTTCCATTGCACATCTTGACTCCATCGCCTAATGGTCCTATGTTCTGTTTCAACCAATCTTACAAACAATTTATATTTTCATTTGTACATATCTAGCATTGTTAATATTTTGTGAGAGATCCCTCTTGGAAGAGAAAAAAGCCAGTTTTCTCTTCAAAAGTGGTTCTGTTGTTACCTGGGAATGAGCCTTTCACAACCTTTGGTTCAATTCCAGTGCTAACATATGTGTTCCAGCATCGTAAAATGTAGGAGCTGTCCTTTATTTCCTGTACTACAACCCGGGACATGCCCAGTTATTCCATGTACCATCGGTACATTGAACGACCTTTCATGTACCCTTGAGGTATTTTGAAAGGTAATTCATGTACTTGATTGTATATCAGAAGGCCCCTTATGATCAATTGTGCACTAGACAACACTACTACAGATTTGAACTCCCACGTACCTTGTCTATATCAGGAGGCCCTTCTATGATACTTGAGACCATCTGAGAAAATCCCTTTTGGTCGTCTTGTTGGCGCAATACACCGTGAACAACAATCGAGGATATTACTATGAACGTTTTGTCCAGGTAGTTGGGTATTCAGGTGAGGGACGGTTGATAATCCTCACCACATTTTACTGTTGGACCCTGCGGTATATAGAGATTTGCAAAATTTTGACAATCTCGGTGAGGAACCGTCTTGTTCAGCCCCTCTTATCACTTAAGTTTTCATGTGGCATGTAGTTTGTGTAGGAGAAATTTTTGTGTGATTTTTCTAGTTTTAAAACCCTAGGTTAGGTTTTAGTGACCACACAATCTCGATGAGTTTCAGTTGAGATGATCCAGAAGAAACTAGGGCTTACCACCCGACTTTCCACTTGTCACAGGGAAGATCCAATGGAAGCCACAGATCAAGGAGCTGCAACTGACTCCCTTGTAGAAGGAAGTACAGTTGTGGAAAGCGGAGAACAATTCACTACCTACATTAATCCCTTGGTCCAACATCCTCCTACGGCTGACACTTCCTTTTATTCTTTGATGGAAGTTCATATCGATAGTCCTGTTGAAACTGAATATGGACCTAATGCTCCTTTTTAAAGAAATTCTATGGGTCAATCCATTTCCAAATTTGGGGTTACTATACCTTCTTTTGAGAACCCTCCACTGGGTGAAGATGAGTATAGAAGCATCCAATATTTTCTTGATCGCGCTCACAATTTTCAAGAGAGATTGGAAAGGATTATTCCATCACCCGTATCTCACAAAGAACCTATGTCGGCTCTTTTACCCCATCTTTCGGATCCTTGGCATTTTGGATATTGTACACTTGATGAGACTTTAGCTCCTATTGATGATCTTTTGGTTTGTAGTGTGACCCCTCATAATCCTGGTCAAACCTCCAACACTATAGTTTCAAATCCTAGGACCTTTTCTAGTCCTCCCACACCCTGTATAGGTGGCAAGAATCCTCAGCTCAAATGGTATCAGTACATTTCAACACCGGGGGGAAACCCCTGGCGCAAGTTACATTATCTGTTAGTGGCGTTTCTACTAGTGCTGGACAGACTTCTGCTGTAGTAAAAATCACAGTGGTTGTTCCTCCCACCCACACCAATATGGTAAACCCTCCATCAATTTCAGGCCAACCCTTAGGGGCACATCCTATAGTCAACCAACCTTCTTGGGGTTATGGCTACCCAGGAAATTGACTACCTGTAGGAAATATGAACTATCCACCTACATCTACAGGAACTATGTATCATGGGATCCCTTACCCTAGAAACACATTTACACTATGGGGGAAACCTAATTGGTCTTACATACCAGTAATGGGAGGAATGTCTTTTCATACTGCCGAAGGTTCTAGAGGACCACCCCACTCTTTGTAGGGCCACCAGGCGTAGGCCCACCTGGCGAAGGTCCACCTTACGAAGGACCACCATCGGGAGGAGCACCACCCATAAGCTCACCTTCTGGAGGTCTACCAGCTGGGGGTCCACCTTCTAGGGGACCACCAACTGTGTTGATGTATTTGTAACTTTGGAATGTATTCACTTGTATATTTCTTATTGTATTTCATTGTACCGCAACGAATATGTTTATTCCTCCGATCGATAGAGTCATTAATATAATAAAGTCATGTAAAGTTTTTGAGGTTAAACCTCTATTGTAAGTCAGGGAAATAGTCCCCATAGTTGAGTGGTATTAGGTTTATTAGACTCTCCTAGTGAGGTTGGCCCTATAAGAGTAAAATTCAAGTGGAAAACAAGTATAAATAGAGAGTGAAACTCTATTTGAAACTCACACTCACTCAACAGTAGCGCATGAGTGAGAAAGAAGTAGCTCGCACAAGTGAGAGAGAGAACAATTGTCGAAGATCATATTTGTGTCTTTGGGTATTACTTTTGCTATTGGTGTTCATTCTATCTCTGAGGAAGTTGTGAGGTTTTCTCCTTTATGGTTTCCCCAAGGAAAATTCTTTGTGTCTCTTGTCTCTTATGATTATTGTTGTGCATGCTATTCTTTCAGATAAGATCCTAGATCATATTGATTAAACGATAAAAATATAACATGGTATCAGAGCTAACCTGAGAAGAAGACACTGTGCAGCTGTAGATGCTAGGGATTCTTACTTTTCGGGTCTCTCTCCATAGATCAGCAACAAAAGGAGGCTAGACTAACTCTCCATTGAAGGGCGCATCTTTTTTTCGAAGCAGAATTCGATTCTGGGCATTTTCAGTTTTTAACCTGTCACTACTATTGGAAATTAGGGATTTTGAGAGAAGACGAATTTTTGAGTGAGACCAACATAGGATTTATCTCCTCAAAATTGAAATTTAGAGATCAAGATCAAATTTTTTATCAAACCCTAATTTGATCCCTGACAAGAAAATCAACACGGCAAAAGATCAGATCCAGATCTAGTTCAGGAATCTCAAATTGGTAAGATATAAATCTATTGTATTTTTATTTGAGGCTCTAATTAAAATATGAATAAGAGAATTTTCACTATACAGGTGAAATACAACTAAAATGACAGCTAATGGAAATTAGGGTTTCATGCCTAAAAAACCCTAAAATACTAAAACTTGTAGTTTTGGTACATTCGCTATATATCGATATTGGAGAAGGATCAAGAGCCAAAATGTTTACAAACCGAATATAATTTCCTGATGTACCCATT
Organism: Pseudotsuga menziesii; assembly: GCA_001517045.1. Lineage (NCBI taxonomy): Eukaryota > Viridiplantae > Streptophyta > Pinopsida > Pinales > Pinaceae > Pseudotsuga > Pseudotsuga menziesii. Next base: position 459,341 of record LPNX010135501.1, on the reverse strand, counting down.
TTAAAAATTTCAGCCTCATATTCACTATATTCTAGGAGATACGATTCTTCCAAATCAGGGTTCCAGCCTCTCCCAGGATTCATCCCTAAATAAGACACCTTGGGAGAATTTCTATATCTTGGGATAGAAATGTCCAAATTAAAATTTTCAAGATGTTTCATATGGGGAACAGACTATAATTTCTTTCTTAAAACTTTCAGACCCCAAATGTGAAACAATGAGACGTGGTAGTTTGTACAAGTTCACTATGCTGAACATTCCTGAAATAAGTCACCTTGGGAAAACTCTCATAAGTCCCAATTTATGAAATAAATTCTTCTCAAACCTACGGTGTTTGAAAGAGCATAGACGAGGATACCTCGGTACAAAGTTTTAGACACATAGGAGTAGTACTTTCAGAGATAAAGAAGAAATAATATCAAGAAATTATACAGAAGAAATTGAAGAAAACTAGGGCATCGGATATTTTTGCATATCTGATCACAGTTTTGGAAAAATGAGTATGTTGCTCAGCTCTCCTTAAGTTTGCACATATTTATATCCAATCATATATAGAAGATTCCAATTTTTTTAAATTATGGTTTCTCTGACAAACCCTAGATCATCCAGCTCCGAAACCAGGACGAACACCTAAAATTGTAAGAAATGTCTAGGAGCCAGAGGGAGATGAGACTAAGGCTAGAGACAAGAGAATCATTGCAGATTATATTAAATATCATCTCATCCTTCATGTTTCATCCTTGAAGACACTAAAAGGAAGTGTTTGATGCTATGATGAAGAAATAAAAGAAGAATAATATATTTTTACAACTACCTTGAATGGCCTCCCAGGATCATGGGATTCATTCATTCGAGGAATGTGTGCCAGAAGGAAGTGATTACCTTTAACAGACTCTAGGAAGAGTGCACACAAGAAGAAGCTTGACTCATAATAAGATAATAGAATATGGGAGCAACTAAATATCAAGCTCTCATGATTCAAAGAATATCCCTCAAGCAATGAGGAATATGAAGAACTCAATTCTTGAAGAACCTCTTATCCATCTTAGAATTTGGATAAGAAATGAAGAATGAAGAATATGATGAAGCTGAAGGCTCAATAAGGAGTCTGACCACAAAAAAAATAAAGATAAGTATTTGAATTGTCTTTTCCTATATATCTATTTGTTTATATGACATTGTTTAGTTGTAAAATGTAATATGCATGATAGAATAATGAACAATATACTACTAATATGCATGTGATGGGTAAGTAGCCCATGGTGCTATGCAACACTCCATTGCTACTTATCTAGAATGAAACATTTTTTCTGACATATTGGATTAGCGCACAATCTCAATGATTCCATGGTAGAGATGGAAGGCATCTAGAAAGTTTCTGTGAGATATTGATGAATGTTTTACTGGATAAAATAGTTTCATAATTATATCTTTATGCATAAATAATTTTCCATTATGAATATGCCTTATGAAAATTTTCTAACCATACATCTAGTGCATTTGACTTGTAGGAAATATCGTGTATAATCGCCTGCAAGAAAGGAAGGATGCGACTTGTTCCAAAGAACAAGTGACGACAATTCAAGAAATAATCCAAAATGAATAATAGTATGATGAGACTTCAAGAGGCCTCAGACACACTCTAGTTATGTGACACTATCGAGTGACATCATTGATGTAGAGCCTTCAAACTATGAAGAAGTAGCCAAGAAAGAAGGGAAGGAGAGTACCAAGAAGAATGATGTCTAGGATACGGTATTGAGACCTAAAGGGAAGTCCGTAGTGTCTTCCATATGGATCTACAAGACACAACATGCAGTAGATGGAAACATCATGGGATACAAGGAAATATTCGTAGCATGAGGCTTCTCACAGAAAGAAGACATAGACTACAAAGAGACATTTGCAACCACTAGAAGTTAAGACACATGATAGGTCGACTCATGTGTGCAAATTAAATAAGGCCTTGTACGATCTCAGAAGGCACCCATGGAATAACACATGCATGAGGAGCTTGAAGATCACATAGAGTGATGAAGATATTAACCTTTACTACAAGGTTGAAGATGAAATCATATAGAGGATGACAAGCTCACATATGGGTGCGAGAATAACTTTTGAAAAGGTTCAAAATAGAGGATATTGGTATCTATTGACCCTAGATGGATGCATAGAATATTAGTAGCAGAGGAAGCTACTTGTCACTCCATTTTAGAATGTTTGAATGCATAGAGTACAAAATGTAGAGGGAGAATGATGCTCTGCTTAAGAGGGAGTGACTGCAGAAGATCTTGAGTTTTGACATGATACGATGGGATGGAAAACTTAGTGATGGCTCTAGGATTTACTGAGAGTGAATCAAATTCCAACCTTTAATTCAAGGTTAAAGGAGGAAGACCATTGATTCTCCTATTATATGTCGATGACTTGTTCCTAAAAGGAAAAGAGGAACTCATTAAAGTTGCAAGAAGGAGACTTGCTGTTGAGTTCAAGATGAAGGACTTGGATATGATGCACTACTTTCTAGGCATGGAGGTGTGCCATAATGTGGATGGAATCTCCATTGGACAAGGGAAGTATGTAGTGGAGATCCTGAAGAGGTTCGGGATGATGGACTTTAAGGCCATGACCACACCTATGGCATCAAACATGAAGCTATTGAGTGATGATTCATTAGAGTCAGTTGAGGCTACGATGTATTTTCAGATGCTTGGGTTATTGATGCACCTGATGAATACGAGACTAGATATTTGCTTTACTATGAACACATTGAGCTAGTTCCTGACGGATCCGAGACATGCTAACCTGGTTACAAAGCATGTAGTGAGGTACCTGAAGGGTGCAGTTGAGTGTGGGCTCAAGTATGATACAAATAATAATACTAACCTGCATGGTTATGTTGATTCAGATTGGTAGCTCCAATGAGAAAAAGAGCACCTTGGAATGCTTCTTCAATTTGAGATCTAGTATGAGTTACTGGTTTGGCAGGATGGAGTCCTACATGGCGCTGAGTATAGCTGAGGAAATATATGTTGCCACTTGCTCGGCTATTTGGGAGGTAGTATGTTTGTTTTGAAAGCTACTATTTGATTTGATTGAGCTGACGTGCATTTTTGTATGATGCAGAGAGGAGCAGTGAAGCTCCATTTTGTGATCCAAATTAAGATCTCTCAAAAGAGGGAGTTCTAGCATAGCCGATGAGACAGGTTGTCTGAGCATAAAATCTTGGCAAATCTCATAGGTTGCTCAGATGTAATCAGTACTATAGGTTGTCCTTAGATGTAATCAGTCCCAACAAATCTCGCAGGTTATCCTTGGACTTAATCAGCCCTAATGTGATTCTATGCTAGAAATGGCCAGAGTGAAGTTTGAATACATCATAGAGAAGCTTGGTGTTCTCTAGATCGAGGTTCCTTCCAAGGGGAAGTGATGAGTCCATGATCCTTTCTGACATGGTGGCAGGCTAGGCCTCCCATGGTCAGATGTAAGTACAGATCCTTTCTGACATGTTGGTAGGTGGGGCCTCCAATGGTCAGATGTAAGTGCAGAGCCTTTCCCCAGATGGTAAATGGTGTGTCCTGCCATGCCGATGGATCTAAGTGCAGAGAATTTCCCCAGATGGTAGATGGCGTGTCCTACCATTCCTGTGGATGTAAGTACAGAGCCTTTCCTCAGATGGTAGATGGTGTTTCCTACCATTCCGGTGGATGTAAGTGCTGGAAATTTCCTCGGATGGTATATGGTGTGCCCTACCATGCTGATGGATGTAAGTGCTGGGCCTTTCTAACATGGTTGCAGGATAGACCTCCCATGGTCATATGTAAGCGCTAGGCCTTTTCGACATGGTGGCAGGATGGACCTCCTATGGTTGGATATAAGTGTTGAGGCCTACATCCAGCATGAAAAAGGGTTGGCTCTGTAGAGAAAGACCTTGCAGAGGGCAAGGCCTACATCCAACATGAAAAAGGGCTGGCTCTGTAGAACTACATCCAACATGAAAAAGGGTTGGCTTTGTAGAACTACATCCAACATGAAAAAGGGCTGTCTCTATAGATGGAGAACTACATCCAACATGAAAAAGGGTTGGCTCTATATAACTGCATCCAGCATGAAAAAGGGTTGGCTATGTAGATGGATAACTACATCCAGCATGAAAAAGGGCTGGCTCTGTAGAACTACATCCTGCATGAAAAAGGGCTTGATCTGTAGATGAAGAAATACATCCAACATGAAAAAGGACTAGCACTGTAGACTTACATCCAACATGAAAAAGGACTGGCACTGTAGACTTACATCCAACATGAAAAATGGATGGCTATGTCGACGAATACTACATGGAAGCTATGCCTACATCCAGCATGAAAAAGGGCTGGCTCTGTAGAACTTCCTATGACGAGTAGATTTGAGAGATGACACCATTTGCTCAAGATAGTGGCAGGAGGGTTGATGANTATGCCTACATCCAGCATGAAAAAGGGCTGGCTCTGTAGAACTTCCTATGACGAGTAGATTTGAGAGATGACACCATTTGCTCAAGATAGTGGCAGGAGTGTTGATGATTATCTAGCTTTGATGATGATGATCTAGATATGAAGACTTGTGTTGATGAACTAGGTCAAGAGAATACCTTCCTAGTTAAGAGGAAGTGTTGATGTATTTGTAACTTCGGAATGTATTCACTTGTATATTTCAAATTAGAGGAAATTTCAATTTAAAATGGGATTTCCAAAAATAATAGAAATTCCATGTCATCATGTATTAGCCAATCAAAATGATTTAAAATTAAAAAAGGGAGCACCTCTTAAACAAATTTTTATTATAAATTTGGGGATAGGTATCATAAAAAAACCTACTTTTTTTGTTCGTATTTTTGACATATCTCCATGTGTTTTTACTCAAATTTCGATCGGGAGAGCTTGTTGGATGCATAATTAAATTCCAAAGCCAATGCGTACCCACTTGACATACTTTTGACAGGATCCTCTACCCCAAAAACAACAAATACCTGAAAAAATGTGTTGATGACATCATCATCACGTTTTTTCAAGTATTTCTTGTTTTTGGGGTAGATGGGCCCATCAAAAGTATGTCAAGTGGGTACTCGTTGGATGCATAATTTAATTCCACATCCATCGAGCTCTCCCGATCGAAATTTGAGTAAAAAAATAGGGAGATATGTCAAAAATACGAACAAAAAAAGTAGTTTTTCCTTTTCTTCCTCCAAAATTAATAAATATTATTTTATTAATTTTCCTTAGGAGGCCCATTTTGAGTTGAAATTTCCTCTAATGATTATTGTATTTCATTTTACCCCGACGGAGATGTTTATTCCTCTAATCGGGAGAGTCATTAATATAATAAATTCATGTAAATTCATTGAGGTTAAACCTCCATTGTAAGTCGAGGAAATAGTCCCCATAGTTGAGTGGTATTAGGGTTATTAGAGTCTCCTAGTGAGGTCGGACCTGTAAGAGTAAAATTCAAGTGGAAAATAAGTATAAATAGAGAGCGAGACTCTCTATTTGACACACACACTCACTCAACAGTAGAACATGAGTGAGAGAGAAGTAGCTCGCACAAGTGAGAGAGAGAACAGTTGTCGGAGATCATCTTTGTGTATTTGGGTTTTAATTTTACTAATGGTGCTCATTCTATCTCTGAGGAAGTTGCGGGGTTTTCTCCTTTATGGTTTACCTGAGGAAAATTCTTTGTGTCTCTTGTCTCTTATGATTATTGTTGTGCATGTTATTATTTCAGATAAGATCCTAGATCATATTGATTAAACGATAAAAAATAAAACAACCTAGAGGTCCACCACCACCTAGAGGCCCGCCACCTTCAGGTGGCCCTCCTCCTAGAAGCCCATCCCCTTTGAGAGGATCTTTGGGAGGATCATCTTCCCATATACCAGCCCAGAAGCCTATGTATAAGTCAACCTATGGTCCTTTTGGTGTGCATATGCCTTATCAATACTACTAGTATGCCGAACCTAATCAACAACTTCCATTCTTAGAAACTTTGGACTTGCTCGATTTGTCCAAGTTGATTAATGATCACATTCAGTACAACCCTTCATGACCTTCTATTCTAGTCAAGTTACCATCACAAATTCAAAAGTTTGATGGGAAGCAGGGAGATGATCCAAAAAATCATGTCATGAATTTTCATCTATGGTGTTCTTCGAACTCCTTGATGGATGACTCTATTCGTTTGATACTCTTTCGACAGACTTTGACTGGTACAAATGTGAAGTGGTATATTGAAATTCCACAACATTTGTTTATGGACTTTAGCGCATTTGAAACTGTTTTTCTCACACACTTTGAGCTACCCATTCGTTATGAAATGGGTACAAACCTTTTGACCTCACTCCGTCAAAATACCTCCATGCACATATTGAACCATATCCATGAGTGGAGAAGGTGGAGACGACTTATTAAAGCTCCCATCCTCGACCAACTGTTATATGATTGGTTCATGAAATATTTGTTGCCTCCCATTTCCCAAGATGTGGCTATGGGTGGTGTTGTTTCTGAAGAGCAGGCTATCAGTCACGCTTAGCATCTGGACTTGGTATATTCCCAATCCAAAAATATGTATGACCTAATTCTTCAAGCTCCTCGTCCCAGCATAGACCCTACTAAGCCACCCACAGAGACTCCCGTTGATGGGGTTGTTGGTTCAATCTATCCCTCGTCACCAACCAAACCTACCAAGCAACCAAATGCTTATGCTAATATTCCTTCAACTCCTACGGTTTATGTCTAGGTAAATTCTATCCAAACTACACAAATACCCATCAATAAGAAAAGAGGTAAAGGAAAAAATAAAAAACCTGGAAACCAACAGGAGAATCCCAAGGCTACGACCATAGAGAATGATAATAAAGGGAAGATAAAGGCCAAGTACCCTTTCTTGTTATGTGGTGGTGATCACTTCATTAAGGAGTGGCCTTGTTGTGAAGAGATTAGTAAATTTGTGAAAATTAACCCACCCCAGCGGTGCTAACCGATCCCTTCCCATCTTAGCAATAATTGATAGATCACATGTCTAATCAAGGGACCTCTAGTTCTACAGAAGAAATCAGAATGATGTCCTCAGATACTACCAATTTGAATACTCGTAGTCATTCTTATGAAGAGCCAATAGAGAAGAAGGATGGAAATTCTTCTTCTGAGAAAGTTCCTTCTACTAGTTCCCATACATCTTTGTCTAATGGCCCTCTCATCATCAAGAAACCTAATCTTGATTTTATTTTACGACTGCCTAAGGATACCCTCAGGAGGGTTGTTTTTAATCCCAATGCCCGATCTACACAATTATATAATGTTGTTGAATATTTAGCTCAGGCACCTTGTGCAATGTCTACCCTTGAGGTACTCCAAATATTTCCAACGTAGCTTAAAAAATTGTTAACGTATTTGGGGGAATTAGACCCAGATAACACCAAATTAATCCATTTCAATGTGTAGAACTATAAATCCATATTACCTCACCAACTTTCATTTCAAATTTCCTCTAGAGTTGTTGGGAGAAAGGTCCATCGGACTGTTCTGGATGAAGGAGCTTCAACCTTAGTTTTGTCTGTATCCTGTTGGAGGGCCATTGGTTCTCCTAAACTTACAAAGTCACCTAAAACCTTAAAAGCTTTTGATGGAGTAGGTTTCTAGCCTCATGGTATGTTACCAGCCCTTTCAGTTGAGATTGGGGGTAAGACTGTTTCCATTCAAGTGGAAGTAGTTGATGCCTCGTTAGACTACAATCTTCTATTGGGGAGAAACTAGTTCTATGCTATGAATGCCATCGCTTCGATAGTATTTCAAACTCTCCAATTTCCTCATATGGGGAAGATTGTAACTATTGATCAACTTGACTTTTGTTCACCAGAAAGTGCTACTCCCACCGCGAATAACATCCCTATGCTAGGTCAGTCCCCTCCTCCTTATCAGTAGATTGGGGCAGGTATGCTGAAGGATCCAACCCTTATGGGAGTGTTTCCTTATACCCCTCCTAGTACGGAAGTAGTGACCATGAACATGATTTCCACGACTGGTTATAGTCCTAAAGGAAAAGAATTTGTTGATTCATCCTCTCTTGGCCCTTATGAAGCACTTTACGATGCTGTGCAATCTGATTTTGATGTCCATTATGATGATATTCATCTAGTGGATTCGGATCCTTACCACCTTCCCTACTGGATAGAACCATCCCTCCCTACTCTAGATTATCTCTCCCAGACTATTCCTTCAGACAAGTCTAAAATTAGTAAAAATTAGTAAGTTCTGAACTAGCTAGATTAGGGTTTATGAATAGAAGAATTTACGATTTAATTTATAAATAGAAAGAAAATACCTAAACTATATTTTTCCACACCTTTTGTAAGGTAGTACTCTAGTATAGTAGGTTGGATTAGATATAGATGAAGAACTGAATGAGGTATGCTTGAATATGTTTATTTATTTTCTACAGGTTTCATGAGAGTTATTCCTCTGTATGTTTCTCTGTTTTAAATTAGAAGTATTTCTTAAATAAAGTAGTTTGTAATGATATAGACAAATCTATCTCTAGGAAGTTAAATATACTTAATCTATGGACTTATTTACACAGTAGATACGTTATTTACTATAAGCTTAATATCATACTAGTTAAAAGGGACTATATAGACAATAATCAAACAAACAGGGTTAACATAGAAGAACAGTAAATATGGCTAGAGATTTATTGAGTTAAATTCATTATTAATCCAAGTAAAATAAAATCAGAATAACATTATAATCAACACTAACCATGTACTAATTCGAAATTAAAAATATGGATTTTTCATAAATAAAATTTATATAAATAAACTATTAAAATTTTTTTAGGTCGAATAATCCATTTATTTGTTTCTTCCATCTACTCACCGAAGAGAGTTTATTATTTATGTAAAATCAAACTACAACTTAAAAACTAACAGTCCGAACATTTCTTTTCATATTTAAACATAACCCATTTAAATATTGATTTTACAATAACAAAAATCTTGTTTAGGATATTATATACAGAATCAAAGAAAAACCCGAACAGTAAGAATAGCATAGTTTCCTTTACGTTTTTAAAAACTACTGCAAATATATTTAAGAATAATTTACAAAAATAATACGCTTCAATCTTAATTAGAAATTCAATTAGCATTTCAACCCTAAAAACTGAAACTATATCAGTTACGGCCCAATGTCTTGTTCAAACAAAACCATGGCTTAAAGCCGAAATCAAAATAATAGCACAATATTTCAACCATGGCCGAAAAGGCCTCAAAAGTAATTTATTAAGTCACGGTTGTGAAAACCCAATTCTTACATTACAAAACAACCACTATGGCTTTGAAAAAAAAACAAAGAATCTAATAGCCACGGCCAAACAAGTAACCAACAAAACACAACAGTATCACGAGTTCGATTCTTACCTAAAGGACCTTGCACAACTGCTTTGATGTGGAAAGCCAACCCGAGCCTCCTTTGTTAGTACCACGAGCTGAAATGGAGTATTGTCAGAAGAAAATACAATTCGCAGTGTTCAAGTGTGAAATCCCAGGCCACGACGAGGTAAGGATCAAACCCACGATAGGAAACAAGCCGTGAAACAAAGAACCTAGCTCACTCTTTCAAAAAACTCTCTTCAAACTGTGTAAGGTTAAAAGCACTCACATAGTACAAAAATCACATAGTAAAAACTATGGTGAAGACAACTAAACCTTACAACACTCAAATTGATAGTCAAAACCACCCTACAAGAGAAGCAAGCACCGTGCTCACTTTTACTACACCAGAGCTTGAAGGACAAACTTGCAGATGCTAGGTAATGGCAAAGTCGAGAAGCACCTACAATGTTATGGTAATGGGGATGGAAAGCTCCTACATAGAAGAAAACAATGGCCATGTAAAAAATTAACTTGCGGAGGAACTCAGTATGGCTTACGGAAGGCCTGTGTGCAAATGATTGGAGGATTGACAACAAGACTAGTGGCCATGAGCTCATAGCTCGTCCACCCCACAGCAAAGAGAAAACAAAATGCGATATTTTAGGGATTGGAACAAGTTTATATGGCACCTCAAGTTCAACAAAACCTAATCATTGAACACCAACCATGTGTCCTCCAATTTATTTGCGAGATTTTGGGTTTCATGATATAGGTCTAAACTCTCATTTAACCTACACAAATCATTTGTTTAAAAGTCAAAACCTTATGGTATTATTGCTTGGTATCATTATCCCTGTCTTGTTTTTCTTTGTTTACATAAACCAAAGACTTTGTGTTTGAGAGGTATTCATATACACTAGGCTTTTAAAATAAACTAAAACATACAAATGTATAGGAAACAAGGGAGGATAAACTATTATATATATGAATACTTGAACTATAGAGATTATTTAGCTAGGACTTCGCCTAGTCATTGATTTAAAAATACTAATATTTACCTTGATAGTAAACTGATATAAAATGATATTTCATATAAAAGAAAATGAAAGACTGAGACTTTGTTAGCAGGAATATTTCACCTTCTACGGCCAATAAGGTGTTCCACTGGTCTGAATGGTTCAGGTCCAGAACAAATGAACGACAAAGGTTGAAGACCCTCCCTGGATGCCGTAGATACCTAGAATGTGATGCTTCAATAGTAACCCTGTGTACCTGCAATCATATTAAACATGTAAACACATCAAAGCTACCAGAATATAATCTACTGATCCATGTTAGTGACGAAGGAATCTAACAACATATACATGTGAAATCAAACAACAACAGTAATGTGGGACGGAAATCAGCTTTGCATTAAGATAAAGTGGAGAAGTTTAGAACCAATTAATCCTTAGTGTTGACATGCATCTCCATGAAACCAAACACTCTCATCCCCATAAGATCTAACTTTTTCTCTCTATGCTCTCCAATGGCTTGGGCCAAGTAATAAATCCAACAACATAACAATACCTTAAGAGTTATCCCCTCAACCATGGACATGAGCTCATATTTATAAGGCTCAATGGATAGGAATGGTTGAGAGATTTGTGGATGAGGTGGCCTTTAAGATCCTATGATGGGGGATCTTAAGATCAACTAACCCACAATGATAGGGATAAGGGAGGACATGAGGCTCACGATCTAGAAGCCTCGAGAATCCTCTCTTTTTCCTCTTTTACCCAGGGTACTGCGTTTCTCGTCTTATGACAGAGCAGTTTAGGTAAGAACCACTTATGGACCAAGGGAAATAGGTGGTGGCACTGCTTATGGAAAATAGTAGAAAGGCGGTGCAAGCAAGGAACTGCTCATGGATAATAGGGAAAGCGTGGTGCTGAGCATTTTTATGTAGAATTGACAGACATCATGGGTTTCCACTCCAAGTGCTGGGATTAAGGGCAAGTAGGTATGTAAAAGGTCTTATCATATGATGATGACAGGATTTTGGTATAACAGGATGCCCCCTAAAGCATGAGTCTTAGAGGGATACGATAAACGAGAGCTTTGAGAGAACAAGTCGCCACTACGAGGTGAAAATGTCGGCTTGATCGAAGCATGTTGTCAAGTATGCATCTATAGTACATCAATATGTTGAATCATAGACACAAGTAACCAACTCATGGATGCAAACGAATACAAGGCAGATTCACGAGAGGAATAAACAAGCATGGCTACTAGAATACATCGTAGATCCATGTGATAGAGGACTCAAAATTGGACATAGCTACCAGACATATAATGTAGATCTATGTCATATAGATGCAAATTTGAGCATAGCCATGACCATACAAATGTGGATCCATGCTAGCTATACAAAACTCCATCGCAACCTGGGGAAAGCAATGAACGCTTTAAACAAACACCTAGGGTCTTCGTCTCGTCTTCCACAAAGTATGATTCTATCCATGTGATTACCATGATCTGAATTCGAACATGGTAGAAACCACTTGATTACTGGCCAATGATATGAACCATTAACAAGTGCGAGGAATATCACCATTAATGTCAATGATTCCCAAGGTATTCTAGTACAATCTACTGAGTGTGAATAGATGTCTTGATGTCAAACACCCAGTCAATTCTATCAATCAAAGGTCAATGATGTGAACCTATGTCGAGAGTGAGATAATATGTCATTAAGGCATACAGATCTCAAGGTACCATATATTGTTTCTAATACTATTTCCTAGATGATGAGTTGATGTCGACGGGAATAGTCTCGTCGAAGGAGGGCCATGATGAGTCCCACATTGACGATACGAAAATCGGAACATAGTTCTGGAATGATGTGAATGTAGTAACCATAAGACTGACTCAAAAATACTGACACAAACGACTGTGTAGACTGCAGAGGTAAAAATTCTTCAAATCCCCTTTGAAAATCGGGTGGCACGACAAAAATACTTGGTAGCATGACTGAATGGGACAAACACACAATGCGACAGTGGACAATGCATTTTTTTGAAAAACTCAAAGGAGTGACATGACTCATGAAAGTGGATCATCGTGGAGATCAGATGATTACCCAATTGACTGACATGATGTGTAGACAAGTTCCATGTTCAAAGGTAACGACAAACAACTACCATTATTTACAAAATGATTCTGTTCCCATTTCCCCCATCATGGTTGACGAGTGCCTCTTTTCGGTTTTATGAGTTCAAAGAGGGTAACAAACACTCAATATAGCTTGTCCGAAGACAAGTCCAGACTCATATTTTTTACGAACCTGAGAGAGGAGGGGTTCGTTCCCAAAACGGGTCTCTCAATGTTTAATTTAACGAGTCCAATGAAAGAAAACTCGATATCGTTCATGTTTAGAGAGACTGAACGATTACGGAAGAAGACTCCAAAGGGATCCTTTTTCATATGATTTAGTCTCTAAGGCCTGAAAAAGTATAAAATCATACCTTAGGGAACTCTTCCAGTCATGATAGGATGGAGTGTTCATTTTTCGTAAATAGTCATATCCGAACCGAAAAAGAGATAACCTACTGTCGGACAGATGACTCTTCAAATACTTTAATGAGCGTGAAGAAGAAAATATCGCTTGACAATCTTTTCATATTTAAGGAGCCCAAAAATATTTTAAAGAAGACTCCATTAGACTTTTTCATGTTTGACTCTAGAGCACGAAAAAGTAATAAACTAAGCTCAAACCAAATTTCATGTTTTAAAAAGAGCACGGAAAATGAAAAGTAAGCTCAAAACCATCTTACTATTTTTAACGAGCTCAAAGATCAGTTGAAAGAATGCTTGAAGATTGGTTTCATTTTTACGCAAGCTCGAAACCAATGGGTAAACTATGCTTGAAAAAATCCCATTTAACATGATATATAGAGGTTGGAATCTTGCCCCCAACATGATTGCTAGCGAAGCTTACCCCTAGCATGGTTGCTAGTGGCTCGACATGCCACCAAGATTCATTTCATTTAACGTCGATTCTTCTTTCATACCCAACCTAAAAACCTGGTTACTAATGTGAAAATTTTCACCAGGGGGGTAGGAAGAACGAGAATCAGGAAGGTGAAAAGAAGGTTCAAGTTCTAACACTAAAGTGAAGACTTGACTCAAGGGAAGGGGATCTGTTTCATTTTTACACAAGCTTGAAACGTAAGGTAACTATGCTTGGAACATGGTTTCATTTTTATGAAAGCTTGAAACTAAAAGGTAAACTATTCTTAAGGAAACCTACTTCATTTTTTAACGAGCTTGAAATAGAAAATGAACTATGCTCAGGAATGATTTCATTTTTATGCAAGCTTGAAACCAAAAGGTAAACTATGCTTAAGGAGATCCATTTCAATTTTTAACAAGCTTGACATAGAATGGGAACTTTGCTCAAGAATGATTTCATTTTTATGCAATCTTGAAACCAAAAGGTAAACTATGCTTGAAGAGATCCATTTCATTTTTTAACGAGCTTGACATAGAATGGGAACTTTTCTCAAGAATGGTTTCATTTTTATGCAAGCTTGAAACCAAAAGGGTAAACTATCCTTAAGGAGTGGTTTTATTTTTTATTGATCTTGAAACGAAAAGTAAACTATGCTCTCCACATGGTTTCATTTTTATGCAAGCTTGAAACCAAAAGGGTAAACTATGCTTAAGGAGTGGTTTTAGTTTTTAACGATCTTGAAACCAAAAGTAAACTATGCTCTAAAACCTGCTCCTATCCAACATGATATCCAGAGGTTGGTAGGTTTCCATCATTTCATAAAAGCTAGCGGCTTAGCTCCATTATGATTTCCATATATTAGAGCCATGCCCTCCATTTTACCTATGATGGGAAGAAGCTAACTAGAAGAAGGGGAAGGAACCACAAGAACATGCGGCACATTTAGGGATGTCTGATTACTAGGAGTAATGTGATGGTTAGGTGTAACAAAAGAAAGCTGATCAATGGTCACAATCTTCCCATCATGGAGAAAATGCATAACTCTACAGAGTGTGGACACAACAGCCTTCATGGCATAAACATAATCACGTCCAAGGAGCATATTGAAATCTAAAGGACCTTGGACCACCTTAACATCAATACAGACCATTTTCCCTCCTAATGTAATAGGAAAATAAGGAAGGGCCCCTAAAGGTACAGTAGGACTGCGATTAAAAGCCAGTATCTGATTGGTGGCTGGCACAAGCTGAGGTGAACCTAAAGCTTGCCAAGCAGTTGAGGATAGAATACTAACAGAAGCCCCTTCGTCAACAATAGTGCAAAGAATTCACCTAGCAGTAACATTCACAACTATCTGGAAAGGAACACTCGAATGAAGATGAGACTCTGTTAGGTTACTCCAGTCAAAGTAAATAACCTCATTACTTGGAGAGGGTTCTGTCGAAACAGACAAAATTTCCTCTTGTCAAGAACAATCCGAACGAAGCATAAAAACTTCAGCAGGTTCAGTTCATTCTCCATTGGAAGAGAAGAACCAGATGAAGTATTGGTCAAAGAGACTACTTCAGTCTTAACACTCTCTGATGAAAGAGAAGGATCGGGTGGAAATGAAACTGACTTGACCACTTTAACTTCACTCTCCAAAGGAAGAGTGGGATCAACCACAGATAAATCCAAATCGACCACTTGGTCAACCAGCGAGGAATCGAGGGATAACTTACTATCACTTGTTGGAATCACCTATTGATGATCAGTAATATTTTCTAACCAACGCAAAGCTTCATCCATGCTTGGACAAAGAAAAGTACGATGCATAGCCTTGCATATCAAACAAGGATACAAGACTTTACCCTTACTACCTTTTACCAATGGGTCACTGGTTGAGGGAGTATCGTCAACATGATTATCAAAGGTTGATGACATAGACGGTTTGGACCTTTTAGACCACTCTTCTTGTACACGAGAGAGACCCGGACACTCCTTAAGAAGGTGGTCCCCCTTGCAAAGCTTACAAGGGAACTTGGGTTTTTCAAGTGTTCTCTTAGAATGAGCACCATCAAGATCAGATGGTTGTTGCTTTTTCTCTTTCTTATCGTTCTTATTTTTACCCTTCCCTTTCTTCTTCTTCTTATCCACATGACTACTAACCATAGAGCTTTGTTCAAGCGAAGAAGAAGAAAGGGGTGGAACATCAACTGACGGAGAAGGAGAGGGATTAGGTTGAGGTCGATCCTCTCCTAAAGGAGAGGTGACATTTGAGACATTAGGTGTAACAGGAATTAACGAATTAAACAGCCAGACCGGTAATCCTATAGTTAATCCAGGAAGGTTTAGAGTGGCAATAAAGGGAGGACCAATACCTTCACTTGGAGGGAATACAAAAGGTACACCTTGGAAAGGGACCTCTTGAGTGGTAGTCCCAGATTGGGATGCCATCTCTAAACTCTCTAATAACCCCCTAACTACCACGCACAACTAAGTACTACTCAAACTAAAAGCAACAAGCAAACATGTGAAAGGAGTGGATAAGAGTCAGGAACCTCACAGGACAGGCCAAAAGGATAACTTAGATGGTTTGAGGATTCCTAAAAGGGTCTCCCGATATATGCAAGGTACGTGGGAGCTCGAATCGGTAGTATTGTTGTCTAATGCATAACCGTTCACAAGGGGCCTTCCTATATACAATCAAGTACGTGAAGTACCTTTATATATACCTCAAGGGTATGTGAAAGGCCGTTCAATATATCGACGGTACATGGAAGAACCGCATGAGTCCCGGGATGTAATGCGGACAAGTAAAGATAGCTCCTACGCTTAACGACGCCCGAACACGTCTCTAACTTATCACTCAAATTGCTAAAGGTTTTAACCTAGTACTACCGTTAATTTTATCTTGTGCGTTTAGGTGGAACCATGGAGTGAAAACTTGAAATTAAAGAAGATGCACACGGATCTATATGATAATGCAAGTTTTCCTCTTCAATGAAATTCTACCTAAGAGAGGGAGAGAGATTTACTTTTCTTCCCAAAAAATGCACACCGAAATGCAAATGCAATTCTATCTTTTTAAACGAAAAGTGAAATATCAATGCACCCCAAACAATATTCAAAGCAAATAAGAAATATTTCTAGAGAACATATAACATAAATTGAATTGTTTCCTATCTTTTCATGCTTGAAAAAGATACATAAAAACTCAATGGAAAGATGATTTCACTAACGTTTCCAAACAAAACTAACTCTAATGTAAGCAAAGCTGAAAACATATATTTCTTCTTAATAAAAGTAAGATATAGAATTTCAAACAATCATGTACAAAACAAGAAGAAAATTGTTCAACAAACTTGTGAATAAAGCAAAAGAGAGAGAAAACTAAAAATTCTCTTTGAAACATATAAGGAAACGAAGAACCAATCTTTCCTACCAAGCACTGAAAAAATCAGCATGCAAAAGGAAACAAGAATCACCCCAAGAAAAGAAAGACTCGAAACAACATGGATCATTCATGCATTCCAAGCCCAAAACAAACCAAAGCCTACACATGAAAATGAAATGTATATTTCCAATTCCAATGAATAATATCTACAGAAAAGAGCAAGAGGTTTCAAGCAAAGAAAATAATGCAAAATCCAATGCAAGAAACATAAACTCTCTTTGAATGCAGAAAGAATACAACAATCAAAGCGACTGCATAATATACAATTCAAAAATACATTTCATTTTCATAAAAAAGTAAGCCAAAAACACACAAAAAATCAAAATACAAAGTCTGGAACAAGGCCTACCTTGCACCGCACAGATGAAGCTGCTGACATGCGGTTTTGAGGCAGAACTGCTCCTTGCTCACTGGATTTAGGTGGTGGCACTGCTTATGGTTAACTAGACTCAGGCGGTGGCACCGCTCCTCGCCAACAGGACATGAGCAGTTCCCTATGTAAATCCAAAACATCAAGGAGAACGAAAGATCAATTCAGGAAAAGACCAGATCAAGGTAAAAACTGATAGATTGAGAGTGAGAAAGAGCATAAAAGGTCAAAAATAATTCAGATCTAGATAGATCTGGAAGTTCAAACCAAAATCCACTAAGTCAGATAGCAGATCTGACTGGAGAGAGTTGGAGAAGAAGCCTGGATTCGGACAAGAGTTGAAATACTGAGGAAGATCAGATCAACTAATACATATATTCATTCCCCAGTAGAGTCGCCATATTTGTTAGCAGGAATATTTCACCTTCTGCGGACAATAAGGTGTTCCATTGGTCTGAATGGTTCAGATCTAGAACAAATGAACAACAAAGGTTGAAGACCCTCCCTAGACGTCGTAGATACCTGGAATGTGATGCTTCGATAGTAACCCTGTGTACCTGCAATCAGATTAAACGTGCAAACACATCAAAGCTACCAGAATATAATCTACTGATCCATGTTAGTGACTAAGGAATCTAACAACATATACATGTGAAATCAAACAACAACAATAATGTGGGACGAAAATCAGATTTACATTAAGACAAAATGGAGAAGTTTACAACCAATTAAGCCTTAGTGTTGACATGCATCTTCATGAAACCAAACACTCTCAACCCCATAAGCTCCAAATTTTTCTCTCTATGCTCTCCAATGGCTTGGGCCAAGTAATCAATCCAACAGCATAACAATACCTTAAGATTTCTCCCCTCAACCATGGACATGAGCTCATATTTATAAGGCTCAATAGATAGGAATGGTTGAGAGATTTGTGGATGAGCTGGCCTCTAAGATCCTATGATGGGGGATCTCAAGCTCAACTGGCCCACAATGATAAGGATAAGGGAGAACACAAGGCTCATGATCTACTAGCCTCGAGAATCCTCTCTTTTTCCCCTTTTACCCAGGGTACCGTGTTTCTCCTCTTATGACAGAGCGGTTCAGGTAAGAACCGCTTATGGACTAAGGGAAACAGGCGGTGGCACTGCTTATGGAAAACAGCAGGAAGGCAGTGCGAGCAAGGAACCGCTCATCGCTAATAGGGAAAGTGCGATGCTAAGCATTTTTATGTAGAATTGACAGACAACATGGGTTTCCACTCCAAGTGTTGGGATTAAGGGCAAGTAGGTATGTCAAAGGTCTTATCACATGATGATGACAAGATTTTGATATAACATACTTCATTAAAAGAAAATCATTGGATTTGAATAATTAAAGTTTAGAAAGAACTTGAATAATTATTAACAATACTTTTTACCAAATACTAACGATAATGTGTAGTGTTGGTCATAAGTATTTTTGTTGATCACATCAAACAGCGTATAGATTTCCTAGGTTACTGCACTCGTAATGGCAGAAGGAGATCTTTCCATAAGATGAACCTTCTAGATTTAAATACAAGTTTTAATTGAAAACACAAAGTAAAAGTTATTTGAATAAGTTCTGTGATGGTAAACATAACTGAACTAGATCTAGTTTATTACAATTTTGTTTTACAAACATTTATGCAGTTTTCTAACTATAAAAGATTAGTAATACCTCTTACTTGGTCAAGCTGCAAAACAAACAATTTAAACTAGCATTTTATTCTATGCTAGTTGAATGATAATCTCGATCTGGAAATACTGGAAACAAAACTGCTTACCTATATAGAACCTGTAAAGGAGCATCACTTCACTGCATTAGCTGTAAGCTAAGTAAGCCCCGATCTCAACTAAAGTTCTTTTCTACTTGTCATAAGATAGTAAAATCACACTTAGTATCAGATTCTTACATAGTATTCTTTTCTTGTCTTTCGAAAAACATAGACTACCAAATTCAAGTCATTAACATAGAACTATGAAGATAAACCAATAATTATACAGAACTAAAAGGTTTACAAATTGTGCAGTTCTAAATATGACTTTAAAAATAATCGTTAGCATTTTTGGTTCCTAGGCGGTGACGACTTCAAACAATATATGTTACATGAAAATTTTTAAATTTTTACGATTTTTTGGGTTATTACATGTGGTATCAGAGCACAAGGTTCAGACACTAGGCCTGAATGTTGCTCAACTTGCATAAATAAACTGTGGAATTAAAACATGCATACTGATTTTTACTTTTCTTTTGAAATATACTTCTACATAATTTTTTTGAATTAACTGCAGGTATGGAAAGAATGGAAGAATATGCGGATGAGGAGTCCATGTTTACTGAATGAAGTAATTATAAAAGAGAACCCATACAAGAATAAATAACTAATAACTCTTTTGAATTATTACAAACATTCAAGGAACTAAGAACATAAATGGAAACAGTCAAAAAGGAAAA
The DNA here is from genome assembly GCA_001517045.1 of Pseudotsuga menziesii. NCBI lineage: Eukaryota > Viridiplantae > Streptophyta > Pinopsida > Pinales > Pinaceae > Pseudotsuga > Pseudotsuga menziesii. Next base: position 439,666 of record LPNX010135501.1, on the reverse strand, counting down.
TGGGAGAATTCTGAGAGCTCAGTAGGAGTTGAATCAGATTTTAATGGAAAGATTTCAGAATGAAGAAAAATATAAACAAACAGAGTCTTAGGATATGCTTTACCAACATAAAAATAAAAATTCTAAGCAGTTTAAAATCGAAATTAGCTTATCTTCTGAGGTTTATGGCGATCCACATAAAAAGAATTATCAATATACTAGTGATACTAGCGAAGATAATCATCATACGAGAAAGAAAAAATTTAAACCTTATGAAGAAATCTATGGAGAATTTAAGAAAATAAAGCCACCAACCTTTAATGGTGAAACCGAGAAGGGAGAAGAAGCTAAATCATGGTTGTCTTGGATGAAGAAATATTTTCAAATTTATAATTATTCTAATCAACTCAAAGCCAGAATGGCTATTTACAACCTCACTGGGAAGGTGGATATTTGGTGGTAGGACTTAAAAAGAGTAAAAGGCATTAGGGAGAATAACATTAACTGGAGTACGTTTAAGAAGTATTTTAAGAAGAAATTTTTGTCTAAACAGTACTACGAGGAGCGGGCTAAGGAATTTTATGAATTAAAACTGTGAACAATGAACATGAAAGAACAAAACATTAAATTTTTAATTCTGCTTAGATATGTGCCTTACATTGTGGACGAGAAGCCTAAGGTACATCGGCTTCTAAGTTGCTTACCCTTTCATATAAAATACAAAATTGAATATGACAATCCAAAAACTTTAGAAGAAGCAATGAGAAAGGTGAATTTTTGTTATGAACAGAATCACAAAAACGAAAGTATGACAAACTGGAAGGCTAAAAGAACTAATAATTTTGAACAGAGGAAGAAATGTTTTGTACCTAACCAAAATTTTAAGAATAATAACACACGAAATTTTCCTAATAAAAATTTCCAAGGGAACAAAGGTAATTCATAGATAAACCCAAATGGTCAAAGAAATAAAGAATCTGTTAATAATCATAGTAACTATACCAAGAATTTTGAACGAAAGGAACCAGTAAAGTGCTGGGAATGTAATGGTCCTCATTATGCATCAGCGTGCCCCAATGGAAGAAGATTGTTAGAAACATAGATACGATATAGGAGGAGATGACTGTCGGTGATCTAGCAAGAACAATGCCCAGGATCAATGCAACACTAGAGAACAGGCAGACAGATTATAAAACTTCCATGGTGGAAGTGGAAGGTAAGCTGAATCAAATATCTATATCTATTTTAATTGATCCAGGGGATAGCTTAAGTTATATTTCTCCTGATTTAGTATAAAAATGCAAGTTATCAGTAGAAAATTTTGCAAAGTCTTGGTTAGTCCAGCTAACTACTGGTGCAAAAAGAAAGGTGATTAGCTTTGTTAAGAATTGTATTGTAAAAATGGATCAGTTTGAAACCTCTGTTAAGATTAATGTATTACCTTTAGGTTCTTATGATATGTTAATTGGTATGGATTGGTCAGAACACCATAGTGTAGTCCTGAACTGTTTCGTTAAAATATTTACTTGTGTAGATAACGATGGAGAAACAATAAATGTAAAAGGAATCCCTAGGAAAATAGCTATAAGACAGATCTCTTCTTTGCAACTTAAGATAGTTGTTCGAAAGGGTTGTAAAGCCTTTGCTGTAATAGTAATTAATGAAGAAAATACTAATAACAAAGATAAATTAAAACTAGAAGATATTTCGATCCTGAGGGAGTATTCGGATGTATTTCCAGAAGAAATTCCGGGACTTCCTCCAAAGCCGGAGTAAGGCTTCACTATTGAGCTGGTACCTGGTGCAATGCCCAGCTCAAGAGCCCCTTATCAGATGAATATATTGGAATTAGAGTCATAGTTAAAATAACTTATTGATAAAAATTATATCAAACCCAGTGTGTCTCCCTAGGGAGCACCTGTTATTTTTGTTAAGAAGAACAACAGAACTATACGATTATGTATAGATTACCATCAACTAAATTAAATGACTATCAAAAACAGATATTTGTTACCCCACATAGATGATATGTTTAATCAGCTACGTGGAGCAACTCTTTTCTCAAAGATTGATTTACGATCTGGTTACCACCAGGTCCGAATCAAAGATGAAGACATCTTTAAAACAACTTTTAGGACCAGGTATGGTCACTACAAGTTTGTTGTTATGCCATTTGGGATTACTAATGCCCCAGATGTCTTCATGTGTCTGATGAATAATGTAATGCATAAATACCTTAATAAATTTTTGGTCATATTCATCGAAGACATCTTGATTTACTCAAAGTCTGAAGAAGAACATAAAGAGCATTTAAAAATTGTTTTACAAGAGTTACGAGAACATCAGCTCTATGAAAAATTTAGTAAATGTGATTTCTTTAAGGATAAAATATAGTATCTGGGTCATGTAGTGACTAAAGAAGGAATTTATGTTGATCCTAAAAAGATAAAGAAAATCGAAGAATGGCCAGTCCCAAAAGACGTAACTGACATACGATCATTCATGGGGATTACTGGCTATTATCGAAGATTTATCGAAGGGTTTTCAAGAATTGCAAATCCCATAACTTCTTTACAAAATAAAGGCAAGAAATTCGAGTGGATTCAAAAGTGTGAATATAGTTTTAAAAAGTTAAAAACATTATTAACCACCACACCAATCTTACGAATTGTTGACCCTAAAAAAAAATTTATAGTATGTACTAATGCATGCAATGACAGTTTAGGTGGAGTTTTAACTCAGGAAGGACACGTCATTACTTATGAGTCTAGGAAGCTGAAGATTCATGAGAAATATCATGCGACCTATGACTTAGAATTGTCTGTTATCATACATGCCTTAAAAATGTGGCTTCATCATTTAATCGGAAGAAAGTTTATACAAATGATAGATAATAAAGGGTTAAAATATTTGTTGGATCAACCTAACTTAAACGCTAGGAAAGCTAGGTGGCTAGATTTCCTTAGCGAGTATGATTTTGAAATCCAACATATTAAGGGCAAAGAAAATAAGGTTGCTGATGCTTTAAGCGGGAATGCAAAACTAAGTTTTGTAGCAGCAATCAACACCTATAAAACAGATTTAGAAGAACAGCTAGAAGAAGGAATAAGACTAGATGAAAATTATTAGAAATTACAAGCCAAGGTAAGAGAAAATTTAATTGAAATTTTAAGTATAGGGTATAGTTTAAACGAAAAATGATTATTATTATATAAAGATAGACTATACATACCTAATGTAAGTAATATTAAGTTGTTGATTTTAAACAAAATTCATAAGACTCCCTATTCAGGGAATCCTGGTTATCAAAAGACTATAACCATGCTAAGAAATGATTATTTATGGCCAAACATGAAAAATGAATTGGCAGAATACATTGCTAAGTGCTTTGAATGTCAACAAGTAAAAACTGAACACCAACATCCACCTGGGTTACTTCAGCCATTACCTATTCGTAGCTAGAAGTGGGAGATAATCAGCCTTGATTTTATTACAGGACTACCTAGAAATCAAAATCTGAATGACTCAATAATGGTAGTTGTCGATAAACTAAGCAAGGAAAATCATTTTATACCTGTAAAAACTACTTATAAAGCTACAAATATTGCTGATATATTCCTAAAACAATTTTTTTGTTTACATGGAATACCGAAAGCAATAATTTCAGACTAAGACCCTAAGTTTACGGGCAACTTTTGGAAGTCTTTGTTTAAGGGACTAAATACTACATTAAATTTCAATACCTCCTTCCATCCTCAGACAGATGGATAGACTGAAAGAGTGAATCAGGTATTGGAAGATCTGCTCAGAATGTATGTAAAAGAACAACCAGGTAAATGGGAAGATTACTTACACTTGGTAGAGTTTGCTTACAATAATCACTACCAAGCCCCAGCAAGATATAGTCCTTTTGAAATTTTGTATGGCAGGAAGTGCAATACCCCCATCTCATGGAGTAATCCAGTTGACAAGCTAGTATTAGAACCTGAATTATTAAAAGAGATTGAGTTAATTGTAAAACATGTACAAGGTAACTTGAAAGTTGTGCAAGATCGACAAAAAAGTCAAGCAGATCTTAAACGAACTCAAAAGGAGTTCCAGGTAGGTGAACATGTCCTTATTAAGGTGATACCTAAAAAGAGTTCTCTGAGATTAGGAATTTGTGCTAAGTTAGCACCCCGATATTGCAGACCTTTTGAAATACTATCCAGAATAGGATAGGTAGCATATAAGTTAGCTTTACCACCAAACTTAGAGGTTCATAATGTTTTTCATATTTCTGTGTTAAAAAAATATGTACATGATGCTACTCATGTTATTAACTGGAATGATGTGCACGTGGAGCCCAAAGGATATTTTTTGGTGGAACCAGATTGTATCCTCGAAAGGAGGGAGATCTCGCTTCGGAATCACACCATTGGTCAGGTGAAGGTGCAATGGAAGCACCTTAGTCCAGAAGAAGCCACCTGGGAATTGGAAAGTCATATGTGGGATGCATATCCAATTCTGTTTCAGGGAAATTCTGAGGATGAAGAATAAAAAACATTGAGGACGATGTTATAAATTAAGGGGGTGTGTATGTCACATGCCCCAATTTGCAAAACATTTTTATGTTTTAAGAAACATTATGTTATTTTTTAAGTTAAAGCTTGTAATTAATGACCAAGTGAGGTCAAGGATAATGTAACAAATATAAAATAAATTATTAATTAGATTAGTTATTATATGAAAGGGTGTAACCCTTCACGCTCAAATCCTATAAAGGAGAGCCTCCTTTGCAATTATTATCATCCAATCCAATATATTATTATTCATTTTTCATTATTACAATGATAGTCGGATTCGACTAACGAACAACTGGAATCAGTTGCTCCATTTGGTATCAGAGCTCAGATTCGGCTCCTTCGACTTGATCTTGGATTCAGCTCCTCCAACACTCAGCTCGGAATCGGCTCCTCCTACTCTGAGCTCGGATTCAGCTCAACCTTTCCTCATTTTATTTTCACTGCTTACTCCTCCTACTTTCTTTCCCCTACGCTCACCCCTCCATGCTCTTCCACCTGTCATCTGCTCCCTCACTCCACTTCCTCTTTCGTTGCTCCATACACCGCCCTCGCTCCCCGAACACATCCACTCCCCCCACCTTGCATCATCCTGGCTCTTCTTTCTTCTACATTTCTATTCTTCACTGGACCTGCGTTGCCCCTCTGCCCACACTCCACGCCGTAACCACATCATCTCCTCTTCATTTCCTCACTGCCATCCTCCAACCCCTGTCACGCTCCTCCCCACCAACCTCCATTCCTCCTCCCTATAGGGCCTTAGTGCCCACCCTCCAGTTGCTCTAGCCCACGTCTGCTCCAACACCCTTCCGCTGCCCACCACAGCCTCCACCCCTCGCCGCCTTTCCATCCCTCCACCCCGTCACCCTTCCATCCCCCAGCTACCACCATCGCCCTCACCTCCATCCACGCTTGCTCCATCACCTCCCTCCATGCTATCACCTTCACGGCGCCTACCTGCTCCATCATCTCCGCTCACCGCTCTCCATCCCCGTGGCCTCCAAAAATCCACCCTTGCCACTCCACGGTGTCGCTCGCCTCGGCTTCCAACTCCATGACCTGCAACCAAAAAAAGAAGCAATATAATATATTATAATATATTGTAATATAATATAATA
>LPNX010135501.1:420835-433923 GCA_001517045.1 Pseudotsuga menziesii | reverse complement strand
ATATAGTTTATGAAAAATATAATAATATTAATATTAATTAAATAATTAAATAATATATTATTATTATTCAATTTCACCTCAAAAGCCAAAATAGAGGTCCAAAACCATGGCGGAATTGAATGAGAAAATCGAAAAAAATGGAGGACATCAAGTCCCTTATCGCTTATAGAAAAGGCTTACAAGAAAAGATGCAAAATAACAATACAATACTCAAAGATGAGCTTATTCTGGTACTAGAAAGAAGGATGGATGAAAAATTTGACATCCTGAATGAAAAACAAAAATATTTGGATGACAAAATGAGTACCATAAGTCAAAACATAAACACCTTAATACAGAACATGAGCACCATGATGCAGAACCATAATACATTAATCGAGATGTTACAAAGGCTCATACCCAGTCCAGACCAAGTTAGCAGTCCAGACATGTTAGATGCCTCATTTCATGTTGCCACCCAGGAAACCTTCGGAAAGAATCAAGAAGAATTGCGAAAAGAAATAAATATTAACAATTCGATGTTTAAGCAAGAGATAGAAACACAAGTACTGCCAGAGATGGAGGCACGATTAAACAACAAAATAGACGCTATAAGTAAAATAGTAGAGAATAAAAAAACTAAAAATCACCACCAACAACGAAGCAATTCAAATATGTCTCTTTCATCGTCCAGTAGTTCCGAGCCACCATCAAACCATAAGGAAAAAGGAAATCAACATCGTCCTTACAAAGTGTACCCTGTTGATGTATTTGTAAATTCGGAATGTATTCATCTGTATATCTTATGTATTGTACCTCGATGTTTATTCCGGGATGTGTCTGTAATGTATTTGAGTCATGTCATGCCCCCATGTTCCTATTGGGAGTTTCTATAATGTAACAAGTCATTGTGGGTAACCCTCCTATTGGTCAAGGGTTAAAGTCCCTACAGTTGTGGGGCCCTAGGGTTATTAGACCATCCTAGAGAAGTCGACCCTAGGTGAGTCATTGTAATTCGAGTCAATATTCCCCACTGTTGTGTTGAGGATAACCCTCCTTGTTGGTCAGAGGAGGCAAAGTCCCCACAAGATGTGGGGCACTAGGGTTATTAGACACTTTTAGAGATGTCAGATCTAGTAAGTAATTGTTAAGTGAGGCCAACATGTTGGAGTGGGTTTCAAGTGAATGAAAGAATATAAATAGAGAGTGAGCCTCTCTATTTATTACACACACTCACTCATTAGGGCACATGAGTGAGAGGAGAAGTTGTTGGGACAAGAGAGAGAGACTATTGCTATCAGGAGATCATCTTTATGTTTTCAGGTTTTAATTTTGGTGCTGATCTTATCTTTGAGGAAGTTATGGGGTTTTCTCCTTTATGGTTTCCCTGAGGAAAATTCTTTGTGTCTCTTGTCTCTTGTGTTTTTTGTTGTGCATGTTATTCTCTCAGTTAAAGATCCTAAGATCATAATGCTAGCTTGAATGATAAAAATCTAACATGGTATTAGAGCTAACTTGAGAAGAAGACATTATGTAGCTGTAGAAGCTAGGGATTCTTACTTTTTGGGTCTCTCTTGACAATCCATCAGCAAAATTATGCTAGTATGACTCTCCATTGAAGGGCGCATCTTTCTGTCGAAGCAGAATTCGATTCCGAGCATTTTCAATTTTCAGTGCAGGAAATTAGGGATTTCTACAGAAGAGGAATTTTTGAGCGAGCCTGGCATAGGATTTCTCTCCTCATCGAAATCAAAGTTTAGAGACCTACGTCAATATTTTTGGTTGGGTGAAACTCTAGGAAAGTCAAACCCCAGTTTGACCTCGAGCTGGAAAAACCCTAAAATACTAAAACTGATACGTTTTGGTACATTCGCTATATATAAGGATTGGTGAAGGATCAAGAGATAAAAATGTCAGAGGTCTACTATAACATCCGAATGTACATTGTTTCCAAAATTCAGCCTCATATTCGCTATATTTTGGGAGATATGATCCCTCCAAGTTAGGGTTCCAGCCTCTTCCAGGATTCATCCCTAAACATGACACCTGGGGAGAATTGCTATATCTTGGGATACAAAGGTCCAAATGAAATTATGAAAATTTTCCACAAAGGGAACAGACCTTAATTTCTTTGGTCCAAGTTTCAAACTCATAAAATGAACCAGTTACATGTGGAAGTCCGTACAACTTCATTGTGTTGAACAATCCTGTAACAGGTCACCTTGGGAAAATGATCTAAAGTCCCAATTGGTGAAACCAATTCTCATGAAACTTGTGGTGTTGGAACGGGAACATGCTAGGATACCTCAGTGTGAAGTTTTAGACACATTGGAATAGTAATTTCATAGATACCGCAGAAACAGTAACAAGCATTTATGCAGAAGAAATTGGAAAACTAGGGCTTCCTGTTCCAGGAGCTTCCATCCACTCTTTTCAGAAAAGAAGTACATTGGATAGCTCAACTTGAAAAGATATATCTTTCTATCCAATCAGATCTGAAAGATTCCAAATTTTGAAAATTAGGGTTTCTTTGACAAACCCTAGATCAACCAGCTCCGAAACGAGGATGGACACCTCAAATTGGTAAGATCTAATATTTTTCTATTTGCATTTGAGGTTCTCATTTCAAAGTGATCTATCACATCAGCTTGATGATAAGCTTGGTGAAGTTGACAACTTCCAAGCATGGAAGTATTTTATCTCTCTGAATAAAATGAATTGGACACCTACATGAGTAGAGAGGTTCCAGAGGGAGATGAGGCTAAAAGCCTTACACCAGAAGAACTTGGTCAAGGCCAAGAAGATCATTCTTGATTCAATCATAGATCACATTGCACCACAAGTGTCTTCCCTAAATACACCGAAGATGTTTGATTCCTTGACCAAGCTATTTGAAGGGAAGGACATAAATCAGAATATGACTTTGAGAAAACAGTTGAAGAATGTGACGATTCAGAATGCAGAGACCATACAGTCATACTTTGTGGGGGTCTCTCAAATTAGAGAACAACCTGAAGCAGTATAAGAAGAAGTGGAGAATGCAGAAGTGGTGATAACCACCTTGAATGGCCTCCCAGGATCATGGGATTCATTCATTCGAAGAATGTGTGCCAGAAGGAAGTGATTACTTTCAGCAAACTCTGGGAAGAAGAAGAAGCTTGACTCATAATAAGAGAAGAGAAGATGGGAGCAAGTGAAGATCAAGCTCTCACCATCCAAAGAAGATTCCTCAAGTGGTGAGGAATATGAAGAACTCAATTCTTGAAGAACTTCTTATCCACCTTAGCATTTGGATAAGAAACGATGCTATTATGAATGAGGAAGATGATAAAGCTGAAGGCTCAAGATGGAGTCTACCCACAAAACAAATAAAGATAAGTATTCAATTGTAATTTAATGATATTGTTTTGTTATGCATTTGTTTATATTCAGTTAATGTATTATGCATGATAGAATGTTTGCATTATTGACAATATACTGCTAATATGCATGTGATGGGTAAGTAGCTCATGGTGCTATACGATTCTCCATTGCTACTTATCTAGAATGAAACCACTTTGCTGACATATTGGATTAGTGCACAATCTCAATGTTGTCCTGGTAGAGATGGAAGGCATCTAGAAAAGTTTCTGTGAGATATGGATGAATGTTGTATTGGATAAAGTAGTTGTATGATCATATATTTATGCATAAGAACTTGCCAGTATGAATATTCCTTATGAAATGTTTCTAACCATACAAATGCATTTGACTTGTAGGAAATATCGCATACATAATCGCCTACAAGAAAAGAAGGATGAGACTTGTTCGGGATGAGACTTGTTCCGAAGAACAAGTAACGATAGTTCAACATGAAGAATAATATGATGGATGCAGTGACATCATTGATGCAAAACCTTCCAGCCATGAAGAAGTAACCAAGAAGAAAGGGAAGACCAGTTTAAGAAGAATGATGTCTAGGATGTAGTATCAATACATGAAGGGAAGTTTGTAGTTCCATCATGCAGTGGATGGAAACATCGCAATATTTGTAGCACGAGGCTTCTCATGAAAAGAAGGCATAAACTACGAAGAGACATTTGCAGCCAGTGGGATTTGAAACACATACATGATGAGCTTGATGAAGATCTTAACCTTTTCTACAAGGTTGAAGATGAAAGTATATACACTAGATGGATACATAGAATATTAGTAGCATAGGAAGCTACTTGTCACTCCGGTACAAATTGTTTCAGTGCATAGAGTACGGAAGACATAGGGAGTATGATGCTCCGCTTTATAGGGAGTGACTACATAATATCCTAAGGTTCGACATGGTACGAAAAGATGGAAAAATTACTGATGACTCTAGGCTTTACTGAGCGTAAAGTGGATTCCAACCTTTGCTTCAAGGTTGAAGGCGAAATATAAGTGATACTCCTGTTATATGACTTGTTCCTAACAGAAAAGAGGAACTCATTAAAGTTGCAAGAAGGAGACTTGCTGCCAAGTTCAAGATGAAGGACTTGGATGTGATGGCATGGAGGTGTGGAAAAATATCCCTGGGACAAGGGAAGTATGCAGTAGAGATCCTGAAGAGGTTCAGGATAATGGACTGCAAGGCCACGACCACACCTATGGCATCGAACATGAAGCTATTGAGTGATGCTTCATAAAAAATGGTTGATGCTATGATGTATCGTCAGATGGTTGGGTCCTTGATATATCTGATGAATACGAGACCAGATATTTTCTTTGTTGTGAACACCTTGAGCCAGTTCCTGATAGATCTGAGACATGTTCACTTGGTTGTTGCAAAGCATATTCTGAGGTACCTGAAGGGTAGAATTGATTATGGGATCAAGTATGAGGTGAGTCAGAAGATTAACCTAAAGGGTTATGTTGATTCAGATTGGGCAAGCAGTTCCATCGATAGGAAGAGCACTTCAAGGTGTTGCTTCAGTATGGGATCAGGTGTGATCTCTTGATTTAGCAGGAAGCAATCCTATGTGGCACTGAGTACAGATGAAGCCGAGTATGTCGCAGCTTGTTCAGCTAGTTGTGAGGTAGTATGGCTGAGGAACCCACTATTTGATTTATTTGATCTCCAGTTGGATGCTACTTGTATATATTGTGACAACCAGAGTTGTGTGAAGTTGTCAGAGAATCTAGTGTTCTATGACAAGTCGAAGCATATCGAGATCAAGTATCACTATATCATGGATATGGTGCAGAGAGGAGTAGTGAAGCTTTAGTATGTTGTGACAAAGGAACATATAACTGATGTGTTGACGAAGCCATTGGATAGGGTGAAGTTCGAGTACTTCAGGGAGAAGCTTGGTGTTCTCCAGATCGAGGTTTCCTACAAGGGGAAATGATGAGACCCAGATCCATTATGACATGGTGAGAGGATTAAGTTCCTTCCATGGTCAGATGTAAGGGCTAAGCCATTCTATCATGGTGAGAGGATTGGTTCCTTCCATGTCAGATATGATTGTAGGATTGGTTCCTACATGATCAGATGTAAGGGTTGTTGCCATTTTTGGAATGGAGGTGCCTGGTCATTTACCAGGAATACTTGGTCTGGGACCGAGGACCTTTCTGAAACAACTGTAATATGTAGTCTTACATGATCATATGTGATCGCATGGCCATTTTGATGTGATTGAGGGATTGGTTCCCACTTGATCAGATATAAGGGTTGATGCCATTCTCTGGGAGAATGGAGGCACATGATCAATTACCAAGTAGCTCAGTATGGGACTGGGGGCCATTCTGATGTGACTGTAGGATTGGTTCCTACAAGATCATATGTGAGTGCATGCCATTCTGATGAGTAGGTCAGATATAAGTGTGTTGAGGCCTGGAAAATCACAGGTAACAACAGTTAGGGATTCTCCCCGATAAAAATTCCCAACTATCCCATTACTATTTGGTGTGGGGAATCCGTCTAGTTTACGGTCCGGCTACCATAGGTCAAGTAACAAAAATAAATGGTTTTACCAGTTACGGCCCGGTCCACCGTGTATGTTTTTAGTTTTTTGTATTTAAGTAGGAGATGCAAGTGCCTATCTAAAAATGCAGATTGATAGAGAATACGAGGAGCGGTCACAATGTGATGTGCAGGTTCTTACCCCTCGTCTTAACTCTCTCGCATCTAAGCCACACATATAGCAAGAAAAAACTAAAACTAACTATCTAACCTATCCCTAGGGAGCAAGATTATTATTCATGAATGAGTAATGTATTTTGTGCATGCATTAAGAAAAATCACAGATAGTTGTTACTTATCTCAAAACACATGAACATTTATATGAAGAACCAGATAGCTAATTGTTTATAAACAACATTCATTACTCACAGTGGAAATTTCATAGAATAAACTAGAGCACATTCATAACAAGAACATAGGTTCAAAGAGTTAGAACGATCTCACAGTTGATGGATAACAGTTGAAAACAAAATAGTTCACATTCAACAAATCCATAACACAACATTTGAAACCTTCCACAAAGCTTTCTCCAATAGGAAACTTGTAATTTATTTATGCAAAAGGAAATAGTTCTTCTTACATCATACTCTCACAAATCTATCTGGGAAAAATCCCTTTCTACATCTAACTCTCCTATACTTATACAAAAAAGGAAAAACTTTTGGGCTACCCCAATATGACTTTTGGGCTTCCCCAGCGTTTCAATCCAAAATCTTGTCCTATAGTGAGTGCTCATACATTATACAATATATTACATTTAAAACAAAATTTAATAAAGCACTTTCATGAAGAGGGCCCCGTTTGATCATTGATGAATTTTTTCCACGCTTGGGCCTCTGTTGCTATGCTTTCAAAATCTGAAGGTTCAAAAAAATGGGTGTTTATTTCATATTTTGCAGCCTGATTCTTAACCACCTCTATTCTTGCTGGACTCAAGCATAGTTGATCTTCAAGTAAATGGATGTTTATTGCTGCATTCTTCAAGATATTCTCATCCAAATCCTTGACTTGTTGTATCTTCTGCTCATCTTCCTGGTACCTGCTCTGTAGTAGCTCTGTGAACAGCTCATGCTCTGGTATTGCATCCAGTATTTGTTCTGCAGCAACTTGGCATCTGTTGTATGTGACCAACATCCTTCTGCAGTATTCAATACAGGATCCTCTCATTTTCTTCACAGTCTTCTTGAATTCCTCTACAGTATTTATTGCAAATTCTAATAAGTCGTGGTCTTGCTTCAAACTATGCCGATCCTTAGTTGGTAGCTCTGCAGGGGTTTCTTCGTTTGTTTCTAATCAAACTATTCTTCCTGTCAGGACTTCCAAAATATCCTGAGATCTATCTACAAAATATGAAGTAGTATCCGAGATTTCTTCCAACCTGCTATCTATCTATAAGATCTTACACCTTTCTCCTTTAATAGACATTTGTAGTTGGTGCATTCTTATTCGTTGAGCTAGGACATGCTCCTTCACAGGCTGGATATCAGTATTCTTCTCACTGGCATCCTTCAGTGATGCTGTTAATGAAGCAATCTATCCCTCAAAACCTGCCACCTACACTTGATATTGCTTTTCCCTTTCTTCTGTGGTGACATTTTGTGCCTCCAACTCAAAAATTTTGCTCTGCAGCTGGTCCTTTTCTGCACTCAGAGCTTCATATGATACTTTGAGGTCATTGTTCTCTGTCTTCAACACCTAATACTCTAGCTGTATCTTTTGTAGTTCTGCTAGACTATTTTAAGCATCCCTTTCATTTTTCTATACTGAGACTTCCAAGGCCATCTTGCTTGCATGCAGAGTTTGGAATTCTATCTTAAAAGCCCTTACTTCATTATGCATATCCTCAAATTTTCTTTTTAACTTGTTACCTTCATCCCTATCCTTTTTTATATTTTCCTTTAATTGTGCTACATTTTTCTTTGACTGCTCAAGGTCTGTCATAAGTCTATCCACATTGTCTTCAGTGGCATGGGTTAATGCCACCCCAGCTCTGGCTGTCAGCCGTGGATATGCATCTGTCCCATGCACCAAAGTTTTATCAGTAATCATCATACTTGATTGTCCCCCTGTTTCAAATTTTTTCTCAGTTATCTTGACAATCCTCTTCTTCTCCTTGTCATAGAAGATGGTGTTGAAATCAGGGACCTCTTCTCCTTCCTTTTGCATAAAAGGTATCATATTCAATCCAAAAAAAAACCTATTCTTGGGTGCTGCCAGAAGTTGCAGCAAACTCCTGAGGGTCAGGATTGTCTTGTCCATGCCCTTGATCGGTATGCTCCTGTGCTTCTTGTGTATCTATTGGGTCAGTATTTTGCTGGTCTTTCTTAGCTCCTGCTAATCTTAGACCTTCACTTTCCTTTTGTTTTTTCTTTATCTCTTCATCTTCCTTCCTCTTCCTTCTTTGTTGCTTCCTCTGCAGCTTTCTTTATTTCTTCTTCTTCATTCTTTAACCAACTCTCAGCCTCTTGTGCTAGCCTCCTAGCATCCTATTCCCTCTTTTTGGCTTCTTCTTCTTCAGCTTTCTTCTATGCAGTTTTTCCTTTACCGCCCACAAGAGGAAAATACCCAAGAGGAAAATGCCCAGGATAACAAGCAGGCAGATTATCAAACTTCCATGGTGGACAATGCCTAGAATCAATGCACCACTGGATAACAAGCAGGCATATTATCAAACTTCCATGGTGGAAGTGGAAGGTAAGATGAATCAAATACCTATATCTATTTTAATTGATCCAGGGGCTAGATTAAGTTATATTTCTCCTAATTTAGTATAAAAATGCAAGTTATTAGTAGAAAAGTTTGCAAAGTCTTGGTTAGTCCAACTAGCTACAGGTGCAAAAAGAAAGGTGATTAGCTTTGTTAAGAATTGTATTATAAAAATGGATCAGTTTGAAACCTCTGTTAATCTTAATGTATTACCTTTAGGTTCTTATGATATGTTAATTGGTATGGATTGGTTAGAACAACATAGGGCAGTCCTGAACTATTTTGATAAAACCTTTACTTGCGTAAATAACGATGAAGAAACAATAAATGTAAAAGGAATCCCTAGGAAAACAGTTATAAGATAGATCTCTTCTTTGCAACTTAAGAGAGTTATTCACAAGGGCTATAAAGCATTTGTTGTAATAGTAATTAATGAAGAAAATACTAATAACGAAGATAAATTAAAACTGGAAGATATTCCGATCTTGAGGGAGTATTCAGATGTATTTTCGGAAGAAATTCTGGGACTACCTCTGAAGCGGGAGTTAGAATTCACTATTGAGTTGGTACTTGGTGCAGTGCCCAACTCAAAAAACCCTTATCGGATGAATATATTGGAATTAAATGAATTAAAGTCACAGTTAAAAGAACTTATTGATAAAAATTATATTAGACCCAGCGTGTCTCCCTAGGGAGCACTTGTTATTTTTGTTAAGAAGAAGGATGGAACTCTACGACTATGTATAGATTACTGTCAACTAAATAAAATGACTATCAAAAATAGATATCCGTTACCCCGTATAGATGATCTGTTTGATCAGCTACGTGGAGCAAATATTTTCTCAAAGATTGATTTACGATCTAGTTACCACCAGGTCCAAATCAAAGATGAAGACATCTTTAAAACAGCTTTTAGGACCAGGTATGGTCACTACGAGTTTGTTGTTATGCCATTTGGGCTTAGTAATGCCCCGGTTGTCTTCATGTTTCTGATGAATAATGTAATCCATAAATACCTTGATAAATTTTTGGTCGTATTCATTAACGACATCTTAATATACTCAAAGTCTGAAGAAGGACATAAAGAGCATTTAAAAATTGTTTTACAAGAGTTACGAGAACATCAACTCTATGCAAAATTTAGTAAATGTGATTTCCTTAAGGATAAAATACAGTATCTGGGTCATGTAGTGACTAAAGAAGGTTTTTTTGTTGATCCCAAAAAGATGAAGGAAATCGAAGAATGGCCAATCCCAAAAGACGTAACTGACGTATGATCATTCATGGGGATGACTGGAAATTATCGAAGATTTATCGAAGGGTTTTCAAGAATTCCAAATCCCATAACTTCTTTACAAAAGAAAGGGAATAAATTCGAGTGGAGTCAAAAGTGTGAAGATAGTTTTAAAAAGTTAAAACCATTATTAACCACCACACCAATCTTAAGAATTGTTGACCCTAATAAAGATTTTGCAGTATGTACCGATGCATGCAATGACGATTTAGGTGGAGTTTTAACTCAGAAAGGACACGTCATTACTTTTGAGTCTAGGAAGCTGAATATTCATGAGAAAAATTATGCGACCTATGACTTAGAATTGGTTATTGTCATACATGCCTTAAAACTACAGCGTCATCATTTAATCAAAAGAAAGTTTATACTAACAACAGATAATAAAGGGTTAAAATATTTGTTGGATCAACCTAACTTAAACGCTAGGCAAGCTAGGTGGCTAGCTTTCCTCAACGCGTATGATTTTGAAATCCAACATATTAAGGGCAAAGAAAATAAGGTTGATGATGCTTTAAGCAGGAATGCAAAACTAAGTTTTGTAGTAGCAATCAACACCTATAAAACAAATTTAGAAGAACATCTAGAAGAAGGAATAAGACTAGACGAAAATTATCGGAAATTACAAGCCAATGTAAGAGAAAATTTAATTGAAAGTTTAAGTACAGGGTATAGTTTAAACGAAAAAGGATTATTATTATATAAAGATAGACTATACATACCTAATGTACCTAAGATTAAGTTGTTGATTTTAAACGAAATTCATAAGACTCCTTATTCAGGGAATCTTAGTTATCAAAAGACTATAACCATGCTAAGAAAGGATTATTTCTGGCCAAACATGAAAAATGAATTGGCAGAATACATTTCTAAGTGCTTTGAATGTCAGCAAGTAAATACTGAACACCACCATCCAGCTAGGTTACTTCAGCCATTACCTATTCCGAGCTAGAAGTGGGAGATAATCAGCCTTGATTTTATTATAGGACTACCTAGAAATCAAAATCTGAATGACTCAATAATGGTAGTTGTTGATAAACGAAGCAAGGAAGCTCATTTCATACCTGTAAAAACTACTTATAAAGATGCAAATATTGCTGATATATTCCTAAAACAAATTTTTCGTTTACATGGAATACCGAAAGTAATAACCTCAAACAAATACCCTAAGTTTACAAGAAACTTTTGGAAGTCTTTGTTTAAGGGACTAAATACTACATTAAATTTCAGTACCTCCTTCCATCCTCAAACAAATGGAAAGACTGAAAGAGTGAATCAGGTATTGGAATATCTGCTCAGAATGTATGTAAGAAAATAGCCAGGTAAATGGGAAGATTACTTACACTTGGTAGAGTTTGCTTACAATAATCACTACCAAGCCTCAGCAAGATAAAGTCCTTTTGAAATTTTGTATGGAAGGAAGTGCAATACCCCCATCTCATGGAGTAATCCAGTTGACAAGCTAGTATTAGGACATGAATTATTAAAAGAGATGGAGTTAATTGTAAAACAGGTGCAAGGTAACTTGAAAGTTGCGCAAGATGGACATAAAAGTCAAGCAGATCTTAAAGGAACTCAAAAGGATTTCTAGGCAGGTGAACATGTCCTCATTAAGGTGAGACCTAAAAAGAGTTCTCTGAGATTAGGAATGATCCAGGAGGATCCAAGAAGGAAAATTTTTTGAAGTCCTCCAATCTCAGCAAAAATAGCACCAGCTCGAAGGGCTCGTCGAGACGATTTCAACGGCGTTCATTTCACCTCAAACGGACTCTGTATGAGAAAGTTATCGCGCTTTGTTGTATTGATGAAACAGGCAAAATGGGGGTGCCACGTGGCACCACTGGCAGGGTGACACGTGGCATCCATACAAGATGACGAGGTATTGACATGGACCAATGAGGCTAAGACATGTGGCAACTCCCGGTTGGTTAATGCATGCCACGTGGATGATAAGTGGTGAGGTGGCATCAAGTTGGCACCTAACAAGGCATTGACATGGACCAATGAAATGGAGACACGTGGCACATCCCGGTTGGTTGATTATGAAAAAGTATTCACCACATGTTAAGGGCTTAAATTGGGTTTGTGGAGCGCCACCACATGTGGCATAACAAATTTTGGTTATGGCTTACCACGTGCTATTAAAAAACGTTGGTTATGGTGCTTTGTTACATGCCACCTAATATGGGGTGGAGACCATGGTTTTAAAACAACTATGAACGGATTACATGCCATAGGGTGGAGCACCACCACATGTGGCATAACAAAATTTTGGGCTAAAGTTTTAAAAATTAGTGGTTTGGTATGGTTTTAGCCATATGAAAAGCCAACCAAAAGGGAATGCCTTTTTAAAAGGTATTTTAAATATGTTTGTTTTTATTTATTAAAAAAAAACAAACCAACTACATAAAAACCAATTTGGAGAGTTGTAACCACATGCCTATTTAGGAAAAATTGTTGTAACTTGAGAAACCATGAGGATCATGTGAGAGGAGTCCATACAAGCCTATATAAACCCTCTCATTTTCCTTTTCCACTCATGCTTTGGAGTGGAGACTTTGTAGCTAAAGGAGAGAAGGGAGATTGCGTAGCTCTGCAGGAGGAAGGTACGAGTGTTTATACTTGTTTTAAACCGTCTTCAGGCTTCGGAGTTGCTGGAAGCAGTCTTGTTGTGTTTTGGGCAGCGGTTATCTTCCTGAACATTTTCGCCAAGGTATCATTGTATCATTGCCATGAATTTTGCCTTATGCTGAGATTATAGATCGGCCCTCCTATTGAGAAGCAGGCCCGGAGACGTAGTCCATCCTGGACGAACTCCGTTATCAACTTGTTATCTTTATGTGCATGTTTTATATGTTGTTTGGTTCTCTTCTTATGGATTTGTGAGCTTCATTCAGGCTCTTTATGCAATTCATGTTAACGTCCTAGAGTAGCAAAGATCTTGTTTCCGGATCATGTGGTATCAGAGCAGGGCTATTTGACGTTGGATTGTGAGTGTGGATGCTCACGAGGGCTAAACTGCAAGCTGGTGAGGGTACATTAGAGCCTTACAATTCCGAGATCGGACGTGCACACTGAAGGAAGAATATGGAAGCTAATGATGCCCGCACCGAGATGGAGGCAAACTTTCACAAGGTCTTG
>LPNX010135501.1:389586-419550 GCA_001517045.1 Pseudotsuga menziesii | reverse complement strand
TTTGTGGGGGGTTTGCCTATGTCTAGGAGGGGTCATGACTACTTGTATGTGGTCATGGATAGGTTTAGAAAGATGTGTATTCTTATGCCATGTAAAAAGAAGGTCATTGTAGAGCAGGCTGCTTCTCTTTTCTTTCAGCATGTATGGGTTCACTTTGGACTCCCTATGTCCATTATTTTGGATTGGGACTCTCGATTCCTTGGAGAGTTTTGGACAAAATTATGGTGTATGATCGACACCAAGCTGAAGAGGAGCACTGCTTTCCATCCACAGACCGACGGACAGACAGAGGTAGTCAACAGGACAGTTTTCCATTTGCTTCGAGGCTATTGCAACAAGGATCCTAAGTTATGGGATGAACAGATCCAGTATGTGCAGCATGCCTACAACAGGGCTATGCATTCTTCCACTCAAAGCTTGCCATTTGAGACATGCTTTGGGTACTTGCCAAAGACTCCATTGGACTTGAATTATGGGAGAGAGGTTGATTCAAGCGCTTCCAAGGGTGAAGACAAAGCCCGCAAGTTCATTCGGAGAGTTCAACAGGTACATCAAGCAGTGCAAGCGCAGTTGGAGAAGAGTCAAGCCCAGTACAAGGCTCGCCATGAAAAGCATAGAGTTGATCATCAGTTTCAGGTGGGAGATCAAGTGTGGCTTCACATCAGCAAGGAGAGGATGAAAGGAGAAGGCAAGAAGCTCAAGCCCATTAGATATGGTCCCTTCACCATCTTGGAGAAGATTGGGATGAATTCTTTTCACTTACAGCTACCGCCATACATGCAAATCTACTCAGTGGTGAATGTGGAGAACTTGAAACTCTATGAGCCTCCCATGATCATGGATGAAAGGGAGAATGTCTCATTGCCATCAGTTGATGAATTTGCTCCTGAGTACATGGATGAGCTAAAGGAAGATGTCATCTTGGACAAAAGGACAAGGACTTCTCGCAGAGGTGATGTTGAGTATCTTCGAGTGGGCATCAAAGGAACTCATCCAAGCAAGGCCAAGTGGATCGAGAAGGAGAAAGTGAGGGAGCAATTCCCTCACCTATCTGTTGATTAGTAAAGGCTTTTGGAGGCCAAAAGCTTCTCAGTGGGGAGGAATGATCCAGGAGGATCCAAGAAGGCAAAATTTTTGAAGTCCTCCAATCTCAGCAAAACTAGCACCAGATCAAAGGGCTCGTCGAGACGATTCCAACAGCATTCATTTCACCTCAAACGGACTCTGTATGAGAAAGTTATCGCGCTTTGTTGTATTGATGAAACAGGCAAAATGGGGGTGCCACGTGGCACCACTGGCAGGGTGACACGTGGCATCCATACAAGATGAAGAGGTATTGACATGGACCAATGGGGCTAAGACATGTGGCAACTCCCGGTTGGTTAATTCATGCCACGTGGATGATAAGTGGTGAGGTGGCATCAAGTTGGCACCTAACAAGGCATTGACATGGACCAATGAAATGGAGACACGTGGCAACTCCCGGTTGGTTGATTATGCAAAAGTATTCACCACATGTTAAGGGCTTAAATTGGGTTTGTGGAGCGCCACCACATGTGGCATAACAAATTTTGGTTATGGCTTACCACGTGCTATTAACAAACGTTGGTTATGGCGCTTTGTTACATGCCACCTAATATGGGGTGGAGACCATGGTTTTAAAACAACTTTGAATGGATTACATGCCATAGGGTGGAGCGCCACCACATGTGGCATAACAAAATTTTGGGCTAAAGTTTTAAAAAGTGGTTTGGTATGGTTTTAACCATATGAAAAGCCAACCAAAAGGGAATGCCTTTTTAAAAGGTATTTTAAATATGATTGTTTTTTTTTATTAATAAAAAAACAAACCAACTACATAAAAACCAATTTGGAGAGTTGTAACCACATGCCTATTTAGGAAAAATTGTTGTAACTTGAGAAACCATGAGGATCATGTGAGAGGAGTCCATACAAGCCTATATAAACCCTCTCATTTTCCTTTGCCACTCATGCTTTGGAGTGGAGACTTTGTAGCTAAAGGAGAGAAGGGAGATTGCGTAGCTCTGCAAGAGGAAGGTACGAGTGTTTATACTCGTTTTAAACCGTCTTCAGGCTTCGGAGTTGCTGGAAGCAGTCTTGTTGTGTTTTGGGCAGCAGTTCTCTTCCTGAACATTGTCGCCAAGGTATCATTGTATCATTGCCATGTATTTTGCCTTATGCTGAGATTATAGATCGGCCCTCCTATTGAGAAGCAGGTCCGAAGACGTAGTCCATCCTGGACGAACTCCGTTATCAACTTGTTATCTTTATGTGCATGTTGTCTATGCTGTTTGGTTCTCTTCTTATGGATTTGTGAGCTTCATTCAGGCTCTTTATGCAATTCATGTTAACGTCCTAGAGTAGCAAAGATCTTGGTTTCGGATCAAGGAAGTTGTGCTAAGTTAGCACCCTGATATTGTGGACCTTTTGAAATACTGTCCAGAATAGGACAGGTAGCATATCAGTTAGCTTTACCGCCAAACTTAAAGGTTCATAATGATTTTCATATTTCTGTGTTAAAAAAATATGTACATGATGCTACTCATGTTATTAACTAGAATGATGTGCAGGTGGAGCCCGAAGGAGATTTTCTGGTGGAACCGGATTGTATCCTCAAAAGGAGGGAGATCTCACTTTGGAATCGCACCATTGGTCAAGTGAAGGTGCAATGGAAGCACCTTAGTCCAGAAGAATCCACCAGGGAATTAGAAAGTCATATGCAGGATGCATATCCAATTATGTTTCATGGCAATTATGAGGATGAAGAATAAATAACATCGAGGACGATGTTATAAATTAAAGGGGTGTGTATGTCACATGCCCCAATTTGCAAAACATTTTTATGTTTTAAGGAACATTATGTTATATTTTATGTTAAAGTTTGTAATTAATGACCAAGTGAGGTCAAGGATAATTTAATGTAATTTCAGAATATTTTATTAATAAATAAATGAAAGATGAGACAACAACTTAGGGAAGATGTTAAATGAGTGTTTTACTGGTCACTTGATGGAGGAGGATGGGTTGAGAGCAGATTGACATGTGGAAGCATCCTCAAACTACTTCTAGCTGTTGTAGGTGGCAACTTTCCTATTTTTGTGGTCATGATTCCCCAAGAAAGTGGAACAAGAGCAGGTGGATCATTAAGTAAAACTAACCCAAAATACCTAGGCATGCTAATAAAACTTCCCATTAAAGACAACTGAGGCTACTAATTCTGGATTTGTGATCATTCTGAGTGAATGAAGTGCACAAGAGAATTCGGTGGAGGGGACTAGCTGAAGTAAGTTTGAGTGGAAAAGTGTTGAATACCTAAACTAGTAGAGCTATTCTAAGCTGAGTTCATACTGCTGTAAGCAGAACTGAGTTACTGCTGAACACTCAGTCGAGTTGTAGAGGATTTCTAGACTCCATCTCTCACCCAGTAATTCTACCAGGTGGACCAGGAGACAAGCTCGAGGGTCCTGAGAATTGTAGTTCAATTATTCTCCAGGATTTGGTTGGGAGGAACAGGTTCCTTAATATGTTGTCACTTCATCTATATTTCCAGGTTCTACTTGTTTTATTTAACTATCCAAGTATTTATTGTTATCTGGAAATTTTATGGTTCAGTAAAGATATGTTATGCCTTTGTTTTTATTGCTGCTAGGGTTAGTTAGGAGAATGTATAGGTTGTAAAAATTAGTAAGTTCTGAACTATCTAGATTAGGGTTTATGAATAGAAGAATTTATGATTTAATTGATAAATAGAAATAAAATACCTAAACTGTATTTTTCCACACCTTTTGTAAGGTATTACTCTAGTACATTAGGTTGGATTAGATATAGATGAAGAACTGAATGAAGTATGCTTGAATATGTTATTTACTTTCTATAGGTTTCATGAGAATTATTCCTTTGTATGTTTCTCTATTTTAAATTAGAAGTATTTCTTAAATAAAGTAGTCTGTAATGATATAGACAAATATGTCTCTAGGAAGTTCACTATACTTAATCTATGGACTTATTTACACAGTAGATAGGTTATTTACTATAAACTTAATATCATACTAGTTAAAAGACACTATATAGATAATAATCAAATAAACAAGGTTAACATTGAAGAACAATAAATATGGCTAGAGATTTACCGAGTTAAATTCATTATTAATCCAAGTAAAATAAAATTAGAATAACATTATAATCAACACTAACCATGTACTAATTCGAAATTAAATATATGGATTTTTCATAAATAAAATTTATATAAATAAACTGTTAAAAAAAAACTTAGGTCAAATAATCCATTTATTTCTTTCTTCCATCTACTCACTGAAGAAAGTTTATTATTTATGTAAAATCAAACTACAACTTAAAAACTAAGAGTCTGAACATTTATTTTCATATTTAAACATAACCCATTTAAATATCGATTTTACAGTAACAAAAATCATGTTTAGGATATTATATACATAATCAAAGAAAAACCCGAATAGTAAGAATAGCACAATTGCCTTTACATTTTTAAAAACTACTGCAAATATATTTAAGAATAATTTACAAAATAATAAGCTTCAAGCTTAATTGGAAATTCAATTAGCATTTCAACCCTAAAAACTAAAACTATATCAGTTACAGCCCAATGGCATGATCAAACAAAACCACGGCTTAAAGCCAGAATCAAAATAACAGCACAATGTTTCAACCATGGCCAAAAAGGCCTCAAAAGTAATTTATTAAGTCACGACTGTGAAAGCCCAATTCTTCCATTACAAAATAGCCACTAGGGCTTTGAAAAACAAACAGAGCATCTAATATCCATGCTCAAACAAGTAACCAACAAAACATGGCAGTATCATCTTAATCCACCATACAACCTGTGTAGGAGAACTTCAGGTGAAACCGAGGCTTACCGGGGTGGAAGCCTGTTGGTGGAGTCTTTCAGAACCGAGCTTTGGTATTGAAATCCTACACAAAGAAAACCCCAATATGTTAGATACATATAATTAATGAAATAATAAATTTCTAATGTGCAGAAGAGTTTTTTTTACAAGTTCGATTCTTACCTAAGGGAGCTTGCACAGCTGCTTTGACATGGAAAGCCAACCCGAGCCTCCTTCGTTAGTACCACGTGTTAAAATAGAGCACTGTCAGAAGAAAATACAATTCACAGTGTTCAAGTGTGAATTCCCAAGCCATGACGAGGTAAGGATCAAACCCACAATAGGAAACAAGTCGTAAAACAAAGAACCTAGCTCACTCTTTCAAACAACTCTCTTCACACTATGTATGGTTAAAAGCACTCACAGAGTACAAAAATCACATAGTAAAAATGATGGTGAAGACATCTAAATCTTACAACAATCAAATCGATAGTCAAAACCACCCTACGACAACAACAAGCAACGTGCTCACTTTTACTGCACCAGAGCTTGAAGGACAAACTTGCAGAGGTAATGGCAAATAGAAGCACCTACAACGTTATGGTAATGGGGATGGAAAGCTCCTACACAAAAGAAAACAATGGCCATGTAAAAACTCAACTTGCAGAGGAACTCGGTATGGCTTACAGAAGGCATGTGTGCGAATGATTGGAGGATTGACAACAAGCCTGGCGGCCATGAGCTCGCAGCTCGTCCACTCCATAGCAGAGACAAAACAAAATGCGATTTTTTAGGGTTTGGAAAAAGTTTATATGGCACCTCAAGGTCAAAAAAACCTAATCATTGAACACCAACCACGTGTCCTCCAATTTATTTGCGAGATTTTGGGTTTCATGATATAGTTCTAAACTCTTGTTTAACCTGCACAAATCATTTGTTTAAAAGTAAAAAACTTATGGTATTATTTCTTGGTATCATTATTCTCGTTTTGTTTTTATTTCTTTACATAAACCAAAGACTTTGTGTTTGAGAGGTATTCATATACACTAGGGTTTTAAAATAAACTAAAACATACAAATGTATAGGAAACAAGGGAGGATAAACTATTATATATATGAATACTTGAACTATAGAGATTATTTAGCTAGGACTTCGCCTAGTCATTGATTTACAAATACTAATATTTACCTTGATAGTAAACTCATATAAAATGAGATTTCATATAAAAGAAAATGAAAGACTGAGACTTGGTTAACGGAAAATCATTGGATTTGAATAATGAAAGTTTAGAAAGAACTTGAATAATTATAAACATTCCTTTTTACCAAATACTAACGATAATGTGTAGTGTTGGTCATAAGTATTTTTGTTGATCACATCAAATAAAGTATAGATTTCCTAGGTTACTAAAATCGTAATGCAAAAAGGAGATCTGTCCATAATATGCACCTTCTATATTTAAATACAACTTTTAACTGAAAACACAAAGTAAAAGTTATTTGAATAAGTTCTGTGATGATAAACATAACTGAACTAGATCTAGTTTATTACAATTTTGTTTTACAAACATTTATGCAGTTTTCTAACAATAAAAGATTAGTAATACCTATTACTTGGTCAAGCTGCAAAAAAAACAATTTAACTAGCATCTTATTCTATGCTAGTTGAATGATAATCTCGATCTGGAAATACTGGTAACAAAACTGCTTACCTGTATAGAACCTATAAAAGGAGCATCACTTCACTGCATTAGCTGTAAGCTAAGTAAGACCCGATCTCAACTAAAGTATTTCCTACTTGTCATAAGATAGTAAAATCACACTCAGTATCAGATTCTTACATAATATTCTTTTCTTGTCTTTCAAAAAACATAGACTACCAAATTCAAGTCATTAACATAGAACTATGAAGATAAACCAATAATTATACAAAACTAAAAGGTTTACAAATTGTGCAATTCCAAATATGATTGTTAAAAGTAACCGTTATCCTAGGTGGTGACAACTTCAAACAATATATGTTACATGAAAATTTTGAAATTTTTACAATTTTTTTGGTTATTACATGTTGTATCAAAGCACAAGGTTCAGACACTAGGCTGCATCTCAGAACATTCATGAGTTGGTAGTATTTATGGACTCAGCTAGTGGTTTGTCACCTAAATCATGTTTACACTATCAGGAACCCTACACTTCTCTGCCTCTTTCATAGAGTGTGTTTGTTAGAAAGGTCTTTCTATTCCATCACGTATAGGCATATTCCTAGGTTTGATAACACGATTGGTGATTCATTGGCAAATTACATTCTAGACTGGTATATTTCCCATTCATAACTTTAAAAAAAATTAAACATGGTCAATCATAAAGTAAAATAAACTGTAAAAGACATGTAAAACTCATGTAGATATAATTTATCCATTTGAAGCACGTATAAACAGCAGAACTGAGTCTATATATAAATAAAGTGTTTTTACAAAAAATATGGTCACAAGACCTCATCTGAAGCACTCTGGCTTTTAGGCATACAAAATAATACAAAAAATCCTGAAGCTAGCTAGATTTCAAGGATACATCATGCAAACCACTCTAATAGTGCTTGTGGTAGCACATAATGGCCCTTGCTACCCTACGTAGCAAGCAATTGAAGTGGCCTGATACTCCTGCAATATATCTCTAAAAACTCTTAGGGAGGTCATCTATAGTAGCATCTGGGATATCCAGAGTCATTCAATCTAGGTTCTCCTCCAGCTCTGTGAGCTCATCATTGCCTCTATCGACAAAGTGAGCTCCTGCTTGCCTTTCCATTGGGGACAATCCCCTAGGATGTGCATCACCAACATCTGCATGCAAGAGGACTTGTTATCATCCATAAAAATCATAAAACATGAAAAATATAAAAACATAATCAACATCTTGGGTATTTCATCTTACCGATGTCACCCCACTGAGCGCCAGGTGGTAGTGGTTGATCGGGATCCCCTTGAAATTCAATCCCTGCATAGGCATAGTCCTCAATCATAAGGATCTTATCACTCAACCAACGGAAGAAGGGAGCCTCGAATTTGACCTTATCCCTGCCACCTCCTGTGCGGGCCATGATCTCCACCCACCACAACATGCGAGGGTCTTAGCTCTAAGCTCTGTGAATACTACCTGGGGCCTTGAGAGGGGTACCCTCTTGAAGAAGAAGCATGCTAGGATGGTCCCATACTTGAACTATTTCAGCTCTCCTTGCCGACATTTTGTCAGCTAATCTTTGAACATAGGTAATAGTGCCTCAGCCTAGTTGAACACCATGAGTGCCATAGCCTCCAGGGAATACAACATATGTGCCCAGGATTCTTGATGATACCCTTGGATCCCAACCACCCTATTGATAGTAAATAAGACGGTCTGAAGCGATAGATCCCTCACAACCTTGATTGGGATATTCTTACCTGACATCTTTGCTCCTCGGTAGCAATGACGAACAATAAGCTCTTGTGTATTTATGACCCCACCTCGAGAACCAGTCATAGAAATAGGTAATCCTTGTCTAGAAATCCTTGTCAAGAAATAAATATCCTCCACCTCCATAATCACAATATGGGGTCCCACCTCAAAGTACTACTGTTCTATATTCCACATACATAGGATGTACTCCAGTAATTGTGCATGTGAAACAATGCTAGGAGCATGGAAGAATTTTAAGAGGCCATAGCCTCATAGGGAAGCTATGCAACCTGCATCTCTTGTAGCACGGGCATCATCATCATCATGTTGCCTCTCCTTCCAAGTCACCATTTTGACCAAATGACCTATCAAAAAACCATTAATGAGCCATTTAGAAACATATTCAACCATTGAAATTACTTAAAAACTTTTATTTTGACTAAGGATTATTTTTTTGGAGCATCACGACCGACACCATGTATGTCTCCTTGGAACAGAGCGGTGCCACTGCCTGAGTAAACCTGAAAAAGAGCAGTTCTTATCAGGCACCACTCTTACCGTCAAAGCTAGAAGGGGTACCCGACTTGAATTTTTTAGGATTTCCCTTAAGGCCCCAAAACTCAACATGAATGAAAAATGGAAACCATGGAAAGGAATAGGAGGTTTCTATCTCTTACCTGGATCTGGTGGCTCAGAAAACGGATGGGTGATGACTCCACAATATCTGACTGAAATATGCACTCCAATTCTCCCAAAATGCTCTCCAAGGTTTGGTAAATGGTAAATGAATTGGTTTTTACTATTTACTTTGGTTTTTATAAAGTATTTTTAGGGTTTTATATTATTTTTAATGTTTTTTAAATCATTTTCATTAAAAATACCCTTTATATAGTTTATAAAAGTCAAATTTTGAATATTTTGGGAAACTAATGGTCGTTTTAAAAGTTTTGCAGGGATAAAAATGAATAGAATTGTATATGGGGAAGTTTATTTTTTGACTTTTTTGTACTTCTGAAAAACAAAAAAGGTCCTTGAGCGTTCATTTTGACACTTTGATCATGATCCTTAAACCTAGTATCAAAGTTTCGAGTGTTTTTCTAATTCTTTTAAGGCTCGTAAAACCCGTTCATCGCATGAAAATAAACCTAATGGGGCCTTCTTTAAACTCTTTTTATATTCCCTAAATGTGAAAATATCGTCGAGCGAATTTGTCTTCTTCATGCTCGTGAAAGTAATTGAAGAGTCATCTTTCCGACGGTAGTTTATCTCTTTTTCAGATCAGATTTACTAATTATGAAAAAGGACCTTGTGGAATCTTCTTTCATTTTCATTCAGACTCTCTAAACATGAACGAAGCTGAGTTAACTTTCAATGAAATCGTTAAAACAGACACTAAGAGACCCTCTTTGGGGAATTAACCCCTCCTTTCTCAGGTTCGTAAAACGTATGAGAGTGGACCTGTCTTCAGACGAGCTACAATGAGTGTTTGTTACCCTCTTTGAACTCGTAAAAATGAAAAAGAGGCACTCATCAATCATGATGGAGAAATTAAGGGAAGGGAATCAATACATTTTGCAAATAAAATGGAAGTTTGTAGTCACCTTTGAACATGGCACTTGTCTGCATTTCATTCATTCAATTGGGTAATCAGCTTGTCTCCGAGTCAAACCACTTTGATGAGTCATGTCACTCCTTTGATTCTTTCAAATAATACATTGCCCATTGCTACATTTCTCTCTTCCTCGTCAAATTCAATGCTGCCAAGTCTTTTGTCATGCTGCTCGATGTTCAAAGGGAAGTTGAAAGTTTACCTCTGTAATCAAAACAACCATTTTTATCAGTACCTTTTGAGTCATTCCAATGGTTACATCATCTACAACATTCCAGAACTTTGTTCCGAGTTTCGTGTCGTTGATGTGGGATTCATCATGGCTTTCCTTCGACGAGACTATTCCTGTCGACATCAGCTCATCATCCAGGAATTAGTCTTAGAAACAAGTTTAGTACCTTGAGATCTCTATACCTTAATGACAGATTCTCTTGCTCTCGACATAGGTTCACATCATTGACCTTTGATCGATATATTCGACTAAGTGTTCAACATCAAATAATTGTAATCAAATTTAGGAGATTGTACTAGGGTACGTTGGGAATCATTGACACCAATGGTGATTTCCCTCGTACTTGTTAATGGTTCACATCATTGACCGGTAATCAAGTGGTTTCTACCATGTTTGACTTCAAATCATTGTAATCACATAGATAAAATCGTACTTTGTGGAAGACGAGACGAATACCCTGGGTATCTATTTGAAGCACTCATAGATTTCCCCCAAGTTGCGATGGATTATATTGTATGAGTCCCAGCATGGATCCACATTTGCATGGTTGTGTTTGTGCTCAAATTTGTGTTCATTTGAAATATATATACAATGTATTTCTGGTAGCTATGTCCCAAGTTTGAGTCCTCTATCACATGGATCTACGTTGTATTCTAGTAGCCATGTTTGTTAATCTCTCTCATGGATATTCTTTGTATTGGTATGCAGCCATGATGAGGATACATTTACTCATGAGTCAACAGTATTGATGTATTGCAGATGCCTGGTTTATGATGATCTCCGATCAAGCTAATTCTTTCCTCGAAGTGATAAATTTCTCTTTCAAAGCTCTTACATATCGTATCCCTCTAGCCTCATTCTTTGAGGGGCATTCTGTTACACATAAATCTCATCATCATCATGCGATGAGGTCCCAAAAATCTGTATTTTCCCTAAATCCCAAGTTGTGAAGTGAACATACTGGCCCAGACTTCATTTTTTCATATGAAAATCCAGCACCACTTTTTCCCTTAAATAAAGGGGCGTTACCTTCTCCAGTAACACCTATGGTCTCTTGACAATAGGTGGTGCCACTGCCTTTACCTCTTGTTCAAGGAGAGATTCTACCCTGTCACCACTCTGTAATAGTGGAGAAGAAGCAGTGCCCTTGGTAAAAAGTGAAAAAGAGAGGTTTCCATGAAGCTTCTCGAAGGAATACTTTGTGGAACCCTTATCCCTACACTTGAGGGCCAATTGGACTCAAGATCCATCCTTTTGGGATCTCCTATCCACCTCACCCACCATTTACTCAACCATCCCTATCCTCCCAAGGCATATAAAAGCGGGCTCATACCCCATGGTTGAGAGAGAGAAAAGTTATGCTGTTGCATTGACATTTTGGCCTAAATTAGTAGGGTGAGCATAGATGTAGAAAGTTGGAGCTTTTGTGGATAGGAATTGGCATGTGGAGGAGCATATTAACACTAAGGAAAATGTTGTAAACTTCTTATTCATCTTTATGCAAAGTTGGTTCCTTTCCCATAAAGTATGTTATGTTATAATAATGTATTTTATTGTTAAATTCCTTAGTCATTGACATAGAATAATGGATTATATTATGGTGCTCTTTGATCTTGTTTTCCTATTTCATGTGATTATGCAAGTACTCCCATGAAGAGCCATCACCATAGGAAACAAGTACATCACTCCATAAAAGAGACACATTCCATATCTCCACCACTTATAGGGGAAGTCTTCCAAATATGTTGTAACTCATTTGTTCTAGATATGAACCATTTAGACTAGAGGAACAACTCTTATCTGCAAGAGGTGCATTTTTCCTAGCAACACCCACTGCAGCAACTAGACCCTCAAGGAAGGGGGTGTAAACTTTCAAGAAAGAGGAGGAGGAGGATTTGGCAGAGGAAGAGGTCAAGTTACATGTTATAACTATGGACCTCTGGGCCATTATGATAGAGATTTCCAAGATCCTTCAAATACATGTTCATATTGAAAAGCACAGGACCATAATGTGGAATAGGGTCCGCATTTTATTGCAAAGTGGAAATCTCGTACTGTCGCGGGCCCTAATCCTACATAGAATCCCAATCCAAATCCTAACCCTAATGTTCAGATGATTGCTGCTAAGCCAAGAGAGCCAGGTGTTGTTGTCGTAACATGAGGAGGTGCTACGACCATAACCAATGATAAACTGCAAGAACAGCCACAGGGGTGACCCATGGTACAGAAGAAGGTACCATTCGATGTTCAAAAATAGAAGCAAGTATTTTTGGGCGTGCGACCTGATTTTGTGGACCCAGAATGACCATCAACGTCAGCAAAATTTAGGGAGATGCGTGAACACTTCCAACAGTTATTCCATAGGTATATTCCGAGAAAGGTTAGTAAGCTAAAGTCCTTCCTTTCAAGTTTCTTAGTACTAGTCCAAGATAAAGATGCTATCACAGAACTACAATCGCTAATAGAAGAAACCCCACTCAAGTCGCAACTTGAAAGAACGATTAATCATATCAAAAAGAAATTCAAAACAAGACACGAGTTGAGAATGACTGCGTAGATAGGGGATTATCACATGGTTTACATTATCCTAGACATGGGGTCGGACGTCAATATTTTGACGTGACAGACTTGGGAGAGCATGGGAAAGCCGCGTCTAGACTGGTCTCCTGTCTAGTTGAGACTTGCAAATCAGGAGAAGGTCCTACCAATTGGTAGGTTGAGTCAAGTCCATGTCGACATTGAGGGAGTGCACACATTTGTATTCTTTGAGGTCATTAACATTGTCGATGACACGAACCCATATCCTGTGCTTCTCAGGATATATTGGGCCATTGACAATCATACCATCATAAATTTTAAGAAAAGTATTTTGTCATTCGAGGATGATGAGATGAGGGTAGTGTTTCCCATTTATTCTCTAGAAGGACAGAGGTATGTCGAACTAGTCTATAGTGAATGACAGGGAAACTACCTAGACCATATCTATAATATCAACACACCAAAATATGACTAAATACATCCTACAACGAATGGAAACCTGAGCTGGAAGAGTGCTAGTTCATGCACATCAGATTCAGGAGAGGGCTTGGAGAATTGACAAAACAGATTGCATGAAGTCTCTATGTAGAGATGCACTAGGATTACAATGTCTGTGCAATGGGTGGAAAACTAGATAAGTGAGCTACCCACCTATGAGGGTTTAACTAGCCTTGTGACATTCCTAAGTGAGTTTGAAGGACTTTTAATAGAGTCGCATCGCTTGTCTGCATTGGACTATTTATTGAAGGCTACGCCCGCTATATGGTGGGGCACACATAAGAAATACATATCACAGTGTAGAATATTACTAGAAGTAAGATTCGACAAAGAGGTCACTACCGTCGGCCAGAGGTACACCAAGCTGTCAAACCCTGTTGAAACTACAACAAATCCTAGAATTAGCATCCCATTTAGCGTCAATTTTTATTGTAAATTTTTTTAACATTGAGTGGTCAAACTAGATGCTAAATGGGACACATCATGGACAAAACTTAAAGCGTCTCAAAAAACGCCTTTTTTTGCTTCCTAGATTGCATCCTTTATGACGTCCAAATTAGCGTCTATTTTTTTTCTTCTAGAATAGCGTCCAACTTTGCTTCCTAACAAAGTCGAGGTTTTCTTCCTAGCGAGTGTCCTCTTGTGATTCTTAAATGGAATCCTTAATAGCACCATGTTAGCATCCAAATTAGCATCCAATATTGTATCCATTTTTTCTACCACTTTAGCATCCCATTTTGCACCATGTTTTACTTCCAAATATGTGCCAATTTTTTCTTCCAAATTTGCACCAATTTTCGCTTTATTTTTGCATCGTGTTTTGCTACCAAAATGACACCAAATATTTCTTCTATTGTTGCACCATATTTTGCTTCCTATGTAGCGCCATGTTTTGCTTCCAAAGTAATGTCTTATTTTTCTACAATATCAACGCCATGTTTGGATTCATCCGTAGCGCCATGTATTGCATCATTTTTAATGCCTAGTTTCGCGTCTTATTTTTCTACCATATCAACGCCATGTTTGGCTTCTTCATTAGCGCCACGTGTTGCATCCTTTTTAATGCCTAGTTTCGCGTCTTATTTTTCTACCATATCAATGCCATGGTTGGCTTCACCATTGGCGCCACGTGTTGCATCCCTTTTAATTCCTAGTTTCGCATCTCTCATTTTTTGGTCACTAATTTAGTCGTTTTTAGTAGTTTTATATACAAATTTTGGTCATTTTGTTTAGTCACTTATCTCCCATTGTTTGGTCACTTATCTCTGATTTTTTTCTTACTAATTCAGTTGTTTGTAACCGATATTATAATATCATTAGGGCATAGAGGAATCAAACCACCAACCTCCTGCTTGTAAAGCAAACGCTCTTCCATTGAGCTAGCACCCTTTAAGAATTTGGGAACCTAACTTATAGATTCATTTATAATGGTAAAAAGGATCAATACACAACTTTGAGTATCTAATGGTCAGAAAATGATGATAGATTGTATAAGTTCACAATATATGATCAAGCAGGTTATGAAATCCATAAACCTTTTCTAGGAATCTGTATCCTGGTAACTTAGGTATGTTCTCTAGATAACACTACAACAGTAAGCTTGAAACATTTACTTCATACATATGTAGTCCAACTATACAAATATGTCAATAAAAGGGAAAAATACCAATCTTAGTCTGTAATACATGGACAACTAGGATCATCTTACTGCCCACAACAAGTTCTCAATAATAAACTTCTAAATTCATAACTGGTCTGATCTCAAACCGAATCAGTGCTATAACATTAGAGGAGGCATCATAAACAACCAATATAACTACATGGGAAATCCCTCGAAATTTTGTACCTGGTTCCATGATCTTATTCTCTGGCTAAACACCACAACTCTGAGCTTGAAACAATTTATTTTGGATATATATATCTAATCTATAAAATGATATTGATACAAGGGCCCTCATTATGACAACAAGGATGTCTATATTTGATGTATGGCCCATTTCCATTATCTTAGTACACACTCCAACAAGTTCATATTAAAAACAAATTGAATTCACTACCAAATTGAGACATAAACTGATGCAGTGTTGTTACATGGAAGGAACCTTCATCACTAACCAATATGTCACTACAGGGCCCAGGCATGATTTCTCAAAACAAGGTGCTTAATTCCACATTCTTAGCCACATTACACACCATAATACAAGAACCTCTTAAAATTGGTTGCAGCAAAGTTCAAATATTGTTGATCGGCACATACATTTATTTTTTTAATCCAAAGCCTATGCCTTTAGTGTGATAGGAGATTCTAATGATCGATTTCTTAATAAGCTTCATAATCCAGATTGGCAGGAATAGAATGCCATAAAATTCAATGCCAAATCAAAGTCTGGATACAATAACATTATCTCATCTAAGCAATCCATGAAGCTCTATAGAAACCAATTGTAATGCAATTATGACAGGGTGGATATGGATACTTTGTTTGGGTAAATTCAAGTAGGAAATAAAATATTAGGCCTTGCCAACGCATTCCTTGACAGTATCTCTAGCATTCCTTCAAAAGTGTCCCTGGAAATTGCTGCTTATGTATCCCCACTAAGTGTCCCTCCAACCGATTTTTACTCTCAGCTTATTTTACCTTCACTTGATTCAAGATCCATCGTATTTGGAAGATCCCACTCCTGCACATTAACTCTGGGACTTCTTGATTCTGTATGGGAAATGGTATCCTTTCTATCCTCAGTTGCCTCGCCATCTAAGTGATTTTGGAGTCTTGAACTGTGATCTGAAATACTCCCTCGGATTGGTGAAGGAATGGAAATAAAAGAAATAGAATTCTCAGTTTCTTCAATTGAAACAGAATGTGGCAGAGCTACAGAACGTTCTTGTTCTCGCTTAGCTTATGTAGCTGCTATAAGATGCTTCATAGATGTAGATGTGGTAGAAATGTCAGAATCATTTGACATAGTTCTGAATTTTACTTCTTTTTCAGCATCATACCTATAACATAAGTCAAAATGCTAAGAACAACAAAGGAAGGACAATATGAACATTAATAAGTGGGCATCTAAATATAACAACCAATAGTAGAAAACTGTAATTTGAAACGGAACTAAATTAATATAAGACTTACACTTGTCTAAGCTTGTTTGGTTTTTCTAAATGCAACTCTGTAGATAGTGACACACCATCCAATTTCATTGTTGCAGCACCATTTATCTTCACCTTAAATTTTGATGAACCTGTCACATTTACTTATGAAGGTTTAGTGCCAAATTCTATAGGGAAAACTTGCTCATGCTTTAGTTTGTTGAACATCCTTTTCTTTAACTATCATAAGGACAAAATTCTTACTAGCATTTACCAGCCTCTTCATTTGATTTGTAGAAACTAAAGAAAGATTAGTTTTCATGCGGTGTGCACAAACAATGTATTCAACACCATGTTTGATGAGATGATACCTATTATCTTCCTTGTAAAAGATAGCCTTCCTATCCTAAAGATAAGGAATACCCAACACAATAAAACATATATCCAATAGAAACACATCTAGATCAACTTCATCAACAAATCCATAAGTAATATCAAATCTAAGTCTATATTGTTTTGTAACTTGCAATTGTGCATTATCACATACCCATCAAAGTGGATATGGTTTAGGGTGTAACTTAGTTTCCAAATTAAGTTTCTTAACTATCTCTTCTGAAGTGATATTTGCTCATGATCCAGTATAAAAAAGAGTATCAACTTTTGTGTGTTTAGAGATTACCCTAATATGGAATAACTCACTTCTCTTTCTTTCATCAACAACATGTTCATGCTTCGAAACATAAGGATTTTTACCTTGAATGCTTGTAGAAACAACCTTAGTTTCATGTCCATATTCAGATCCCAAATCATGTAGGATTGCTGCAGCAGTGTTTTTCTTGTCTTCCTTATTCTAAAACTTCTCATGCTTGAGTTTCAGGTGAAATTTCCAACATTTGGATGCATCATGACCCTTTTTTCTGGAAATGAGTGCATGTAGGTTTTTCTCTTTCTTTCTTCACTATAGTTGTATGTTTAACTTTCCCTTTACCATTGAACTTGTTTCCATCTAGTTTAAAAGGTTTCTTGGAAAATTTTTATTTTGTGTTCTTCCCCTTGGACTCCATATGAGTCGCTTGAACACATACCTCATTAAGGTTAGTCGTATTAAACATAAATATCATTTGACGTAAACAACTATGTAATCCTCCTATATACTTGAGAACAGTTTCTTGAGTTTAGAGAGGTATACCAAGTACCAAAGCTCTTTTTTGAACTCTTGTGTGTATACTTACACACTTTATCCTTTACCTTGCCTGAAATTTTGCCAGTCCATCATAGCTTGTTGCATGTACCCCAATGGATAGAACTATTTTTTTTTATGTTGAATTAAACTCATACCAAAAGGATATAATTTTACCTTTTGTGGCAATATCCTCTTGAGATATGTGCTCCCACCATATGAGACTGGTCCCTCCAAGTCGGAGAGAACGCAACTGAATTTTCATGTTATCTTCAGTGAATTTTTGAATCCTATAATAAACTTCTATTTGACGGATACAATTATCTATTTTTTCAGTATTAAGTTCTCCATTGTAAATAGTTAATTCAAACTCAATATCAAACTTTAATTGAGACATATCGGAATCAATTTTTCCATCAAATTTATTTTTCATTTCAAATGGAGAAGGTAAAGAACCATCAAGTGAAGATGGTGAATATAGTGGAGTTTTAGGAGGGCCCTCACCACCTCCTTCTCTTTTACCTTCAGTATGAGATGGGCCACCTTGTTCACCCTTATTCTGATCTTGATAAATCTCCTCCACCATTGTTTTCATCCTCATGAAATCCTTTAGAAATTTCCCTTCATATGGGATTGAAGAAACCCCATCTTCTCCTTTTGGTGAAGCCATTCTCTTTCTTCTTGAACCAATTTTTGAGTCAAATTCTTCTAATTCTCCTTCACCACGCAGAATCCTTGGTCTTATTAACATTCACAAATTCACAATGAAATGGTTAAGTTGCTCTGACACCAAACTTGATCTGAAATTTCTCAGGATATTTTTAACCATATAAATTGCATGGGAAAATTGAATTATTAACCTTATTAAAAGACTTTTAAAAAGAGAAATTTAGGTGTTTAATAAAACCACATAAGCAAATAAACAAATATGCAAACCATAAAATTATAGGTAGTAGATGATAACGAAGTTCACCCCTCATGGGATACATCTCTGGGCCACTTCCAATGAGAAGGTCGATCTTATTAAGTCTTCAAAAGCTTACATACATGAGTTCTGGAAAAACTTCAGAGTTATTTCAATCAAATTTGAAAATAGACTGCACTATTTTGTTCCTCTCGAAATTTTAATAAAAATGAGTATAAAGTCGACCCCCTTTGCATGAAGTCTCCTCTGGCATGAACTTTGAGACAACCTATGCCTGCACTTGTACGAACTATATTTTCCCCACCTAGGGAAGTGTTCCCATTAATGGCTAGAACCTTCTCAAAAAATATGCAAAGCGTATGGGCCCAAAATTTATCCTTTTGTGGCTTTGAAATGGGGTTTAAATGGTGATTTGGGCCCCAAAATGGTGGCCATGCGCCTATTTTGGGGCATACCAATCCCAACAAATTCATAAGTATAATGTCCCAATCCTTTACCAAGGACTGGGACGTCGTTGATTAGTAAAGCATGGGTGATAGGGAACGAAGGTCCTCGGTTCAAACCCACAGGCCTCATGTTCCTCCCATTTTAACGCAATATGATATGGTTTGTTGTGCTTTGGCTTACAGTGGTGACTTGTGGATTGACTCGTGTGGTGACTTATGGTATGACTTGGAAAATTATTGTGTTGGAATTTAGTGTTGTCGTCGGTATGCTTTGGATTCATTTGTTGGATGATATCTAGAAAACACATTACACTTGGGGATGAGGGCTAAGCCCTTGGCATGTCCCTTTTTCAAACTAACCAACCAAACCACTTAAAATAAAATTTAAACACTATAGTTGTTAAGAAACATTGGCGAGAGTCATGGCGAGGAGAACGGTACAGAGTCTTAGGCAGAGAGGAGTTCGGGGGTTCTATTCTCACCGAATCCAATTTTTTTGGTAGATAGAACTAACAGCTTCTAACCAGGTTTCCATGTGGCAAGCCCTGGTTGGTCCACATGGACACCTTCTCTACCACGTGGCATCCTGTTGTTGGTCCAACTCACCTGCCATGTTACCTAAACGCCTCTAGATGGCCTACTATAGGACTTCCAAATCACTTATCAGCTGAATATACATGCTGACAATACCTTCCATGTGGCACCCTGTGGGTGTTCCATGTGGCCCTTTTCTTTTCCATTTTCACATGTTTATTCGTAACTTCAGAACTCAATATATTTCACGTCCAGAGATCATTTTGCGAGAAACAAACATCATTGGAAAGCTCTCGACGAAATATTCACTGATGTAAGCTTATTTTTACATTTTGAAGACTCTCATTTTGATCAATATTAGATATCCTCTATCACGTCCCCATGCCTCCGACCGGCGACGAGGACACGATCCGTGGCTTAAACCACCCAGGCTAAGAGCCCCATGAGCATGTACAGGCATAAAATTTGCTGAAAAAGGATGCTGAAATAAAATGCATTGCAGTATAACATGTACAAACGAAATTATTTATCATGCACAACTATATTTATTTATCTTACGCAGTGGAACCAACATGCATTCACACAAGCATTCATTTTAACATGTTCATCATATCATTAACAGTAATCATGGTTGCAGAAGTAAAAATGGACAAGATTACTTATCTTATGAAAACTTTGCTCCGCAACCAGCTACGTCGCTGCAACGTTCCACCCAACCATAGGCCAGCGTGCTCCTTAATCTCTCAGCAGCGCTGCCGCCCCCGAGCTGGGCATGATTCTCCAAGGAATAAGGGAACAAGCAGGCTTACACATAGCCAAGGATATACAAAACACACAGCCAAGCCAACAAAGTTGGGCTTATCAGGCCATCAGGGAGTTGGGAAAGGCTAGATGCTAAGCTGGTGAGCTCATTACAGAGCCAAGAACACCTACACTAGATCTAGCTTGACCTCTAAGACACCCAAACACACCCAACACAAGGAATCAGCCCCTTCTCTGCTACGCAGTTCCTCAAGCCCTACATTCCCTTCCAGTGCTATTCAGGGGTGATGGAGAAGAAGGTCAGCCCTCTAGTTCTGTCTGTGTGGTTTCCAGCACCAGGTTTATCAAGCAAACCAAGCCAACATCCCTGCTCCTTACACAGTCCGAAGACCAACCATTGTACGTATGCAATCAATTAGATATCACAGCTTAAACAGGGAAAAGACTCCCCGGTGAATTACACAGTCCCAAACACAACAGCAAACACAATTCCAACAGGGGGAAAACACCACAGCTCCAAAACGAATCAGCATACATATTACCAATGACGTGGGGAACAACGACCCATTTTGCACAACCAATGCTACTGGGAAAAACGTACGCAGACCACAATGGGGACGAATTTACAGTCTCACGACCGGTGCGTGAACAACCACAATGCAGAACCCACGAATCAGCCCGTGAGTAAAGGATACGGCCACACTATTCACAAATCCATAGAAGAAAACTAATGCGTGGGTAAATCCAGCAAAATCCTGTGTGTGAAGACGAAAAACAGGAAGGAATCCCTCTGCGTGAGAATGCACAGCAATGGAGGGGACGCGAATTGTAAGTGCATGAGCGTTTTTGCACAGTCGTGGGAGAGTGGAAGAATGTCTGCAGGAATTGATTTTTCCTTTTTCCCAACGTAAGGTTCCTTACTGGTGGAGTGTGCGTGTGGGTGAGGACTGACATTCCTACCACCCCACTCCCAAAGATCATAACTGCCTCAACCACCACCAGCCATTCTTGATGAAAGTGGTTGGAATTAATCAAGGAAAGAAGACACATGGGTATTTTCCCTCATTGGCCAAAGGTCTGACAATTTCCCCCAACCCTTATCCTTGTGAAAATCATGCCCCTTTCTCATTTTAGTTGCCATGATCGTAGCTGGTCGGGTTCATTTAATTAATTATAGATGCATATTTACATGATGACCATCATAATATATGCCGCATGCCCCGATATACCATCGGTGACAATTTCAAGCCCAAAACATAACATAACCAATCAATGGTGGGGCCTTGGCCTTTACTTCCACACCATGATCATTTAATATATACATCATGTACATCTAATGCAACGGGGTCAAAACTAGGGCATTACATCCTCCTAGATCAAACCTTCCCACTGGGAAGATATTCTACATCACCTCATCATGAAGATCTGACCTTCTTATCAAGTATGACATCTTCCTCATGTTCATTGAGGTACTCAGGAGAAAAATTATAAACACAAATTACTTGAACCTGTACATCTTGGTCCACAATCATAGGAGGCTCATACAATTTTAAGTTTCCCACATTAACAACGGAACACATTTTCATATAAAGAGGAAAATCTAATCGAAAAACATTGTTACCAACTTGACCCAAAATTGTAAAAGGTCCATACCTTATTGGTTTCAACTTTATACCTTCGCCTTGGAATCGTTCTTTATTGATATGAAGCCAAACTTAATTACCAACTTGAAACCGATGATCCACTAGATGCTTTTCATGTCTTTCTTTATACTTGGACTAACTTGATTCCAATTGTTCCTACACCGTCTGATGAACCAACTGGATATGTTGAATAAACTTCAAATCTTTATCAACCTTTCCATATTCCACTAAATATTTCCCAAAAACAAAGTCTAAGGGAGACTTTGGTAAATATCCAAAACATGTCTCGAATTGATACTTGTGTTGAAGAGTGTATGGCTCTGTTGTAGGCATGCTGAACATAATGCAATCGCTCATCCCAAAGCTTAGGATGCTTGTCACAATACCCTTGAAGAATATGTACAATGGTCGGGTTGACCACTTCAACTTTTCCATCAATTTGTCGATGGAATGTTGTGCTTTTCTTAAACTTTGTGTCCATAAGTTCCCATAGAAATGACCAAAATTTCCCAAGAAAGCGGGAATCTCGATTAGATATAATAGAACTGGGTAACCCAAAATGAACCCATACATGTTGAAAGAACAAATGAGTAGTCAACTCTTTTGTTACCTTCTTCTTACAAGGCATTAGATTGCACATTTTTTTGAACCTGTCCAGAATAACATACAAGTAATCATGTCCTTTTCTATACATTGGTATCCCTCTTACAAAGTCCATTGACACACTTTCCCATGGACGCGAAGGAACTGGAAATGGAGTGTACAATCCTAACTTTCTATCACTTGGCTTACTTGTTGTACACATAACACATCCTTTTACATACTTAGACACAATATCATTCATTTGAGGCTAATGACAAAACTTTTGCAATTTTGCTACAATTTTCCTTATACCAAAATGTCCTGAAATGAGAGAAGTATGAGCATCACTTATCATATGCACTCTTTGAATCTGTGGAATAAATATTTATTCAAATACGAGATGACAACTTGTCGTGAATATGATAATCCATTTTTTCATTTTGAGAGCCATGCATTAGTGATTCATATACTTCTTTAAAGTATTCATCCTTTGTATATTGTTCAACATAACTTGAATGTACCAAAGGACTTTGTTGAATGACAATAGAAGCACGTATTGGACTTCTAGATAACATATCTGCAACTTGTTCTGAATTCCTTTCTTGTACTTAATAGCCAAATTATTTTTTTGTAGAAAACCCATCCACCTAAAATGCCTTAATTTTTGTAGCTTAGTTTGTGATTGAAGATATTGTAGTGGTTGATGATCAATATGTATGATTGTTTCTTTAAACATTAGATAATGTTTCCACATCTTCACACTTTGTACTAATCCATACAATTCTTTATCATAGGTAGGATAGTTAGTTATTGCTTTAGATAAGGTTTCAGAGTGATATCATTTTCTTTTTATGTTTCAATAATATTTCCCCCATGGCATAACTACTAGCGTTAGTTTCTATCTCAAATGGTTGTTGTAGATCTGACAGTGTAAGTACTGGAGTTGTGTTGATCTTTTCTTTCATAGTGTTGAATGATTTTTGTTCTTTTCCTTCCCACTGAAAAACTTTATTCACACTTGTCAAAGCATGTAATGGAGAAGCTATGAAGGATAAGTTCTCAATGAACTTCCTCCAGTATTGGGTTGTTCCCAAAAAACTACTTACATCAGTTACATTATTTGGATTAGGCCAATTCACAATGACCTCCAGTTTAGAGAGATCAATTCTAAGTTCACCACCCCCAACAATGTAACCTAGATATACTAAATATGTCTAACCAAAGTCACATTTGGACATATCAAAGTACAATTTATCCCTTACAAGTACATCCAACACTTCTTTCACATGCTTGACATGCTCTTCCCAAGTATGACTAAAAATCAAAATATCATCTAAGTAGACTATGACAAAATCATCAATAAAGGGCCTAAAACATCATTCATCGCCCTCATAAATGTTGCAAGTGCATTACAAATCCCAAATGGAATTACCATCCATTCATACAATCCATGTTTAGTTTTTAAAGAAGTCTTCCAAATGTCATTGTCATGAATTCGAATTTGATGGTAGCCACTTCACAAGTCTAACTTAGTGAAAAAAAATGCATTCTTAAGTTGATCCAATAGATCATCAATTCAGGGAAGAGGATACTTGTTCTTAATTGTAATTATGCTTAGTGCCCCGTAATATACGCACATGCACCATGTGCCATCCTTTTTTGGCACCAAAACAATCGGTGAGCCACACAAAGAGGAACTTGGCCAAATGTCCCCTCTCTCAAGCAATTCTTGGACCTGCTTCTTTATATTTTCATTCTTAATTATTGAAGACATGTACATGTCAATGTTAGGAAGAGGTGCATCCTACTGTAAGTGAATTTCATGTTGAATTTCTCTTTTAGGAGGTAACCCTTTAGATTATTTAAATATAATATCATAATCAAATACCACTTTAATCAATACTCTTTTAAGTTTTGGATCACATCCCTTAAAATATTTAATTTTTTCAACATCCTTTTCTTTAACTATCTTAAGGCCAAAATTATTACTATCATTTACTAGCCTCTTCATTTGATTTTCATAACCCAATTAAAGATTAGTTTTCATGTGGTGTGCACGAACAATGTATTCAACACCATCTTTGGTGAGTTGATACTTGTTATCTTCCCTGTAAAACATAGCCTTCCTATCCTAAACAGGCCTGGAATTTGACGGTCTGTGGAATGTTTTTTATGTTTTTGAAAGTATTTGACCAGTAATTATAAAATTTAACATTCAACTGTGAGAGGCATTAAAAAATCCAAACCATAGATTTGAAGTTTACCTATTTAATTAGCTCGTCATAAATTTTAATAGGGTGTAGGCATGTACCCTATAATAGTTTAAATTATAATACTGGTTTAATACTTGTTTGACTACTAGTTTAAATTTTAATACTTCATTAATGTCTCATGCATGGTGAAAATCCTTTGCTCAGAATTGAATCCCAGGCCCACCAAAACCTATCTCAAGTGCAGGTACCCACAACCTAGTACCCACCATTCCATATCATTATTGTTTCTCTTCCTTGTGCATATTGGTAATGTGTTTTAACAATAAATTTTTGGCTAAAATATTTCTAAAGATAGCAGGTTCAAAGTTGTGGGAACTAAAGGGTAGTTGTCAAATTTGGAGCACCGTGCATGAAGACCTGAATTTGACAGTCACTCAAATGCATAAACTGTAAGTTG
Source organism: Pseudotsuga menziesii (assembly GCA_001517045.1). NCBI lineage: Eukaryota > Viridiplantae > Streptophyta > Pinopsida > Pinales > Pinaceae > Pseudotsuga > Pseudotsuga menziesii. The sequence continues at coordinate 394,527 of LPNX010135501.1, read as the reverse complement.
AAGGGCATGAAAAATCCAAAAACGTCATCAAATTTTTGTTTGACAGGCAACGCAAATTTGAAATTCCAGGCCTGATCCTAAAGATACATGGTATCTTCCCCTCTTCCTGATGTCTTCTCTAGCACGAACTTTGATACAACCTTTTCGTGTGCTTGTACAGACTGTACTTTTTTCCACCTAGAGAAGCATTCTCGTTAATGGCCTGGACCTTATTTGGAAATTTGCAAAGTGTATGGGCCCGAACTCTGTCATTCTGTAGCTTTTAAATGGGAGTTTAAATGGTGATTTTGGGCCCCGAAATGGCATCCATGTACCTATTTTGGGGCTTACCAATCGCAAAAAATTCATAAGTATAATTCCCCAGTCCTTTACCAAGGGATGGGTCGTATTCCATTGGTAAATCATGGGCGATAGGGAACGAAGGTCCCAGTGTCAAACTTGTGGGCCTCGCGTTCCTCCCATTTTAATGAGATATGATATGGTTTGTTGTGGTTTGGCTTATGGTGGTGACTTGTCGATTGACTTACATGGTGACTTATGGTATGAATTGGCATATTGTTGTGTTGGAATGCGGTGTTGTCACCAGTATGATTTGGATTCATTTGTTGGATAATATGTGGAAAACACATTACACGTGGGGCCGAGGGATAATCCCTCGACCCGTCCCTTTTTCAAAATAACCAAACATTGGAGGGACTCCTAGATAGGAGGACGGTGCAGAGTCTTAGGCATAAAGAAGGTCGAGGGTTCGATCCTCCCCGACTCCATTTTTGGTAGATAGAACTAACAACCACTAACCATGCTGCCACGTGGTAGGCTGTGGTTGGTCCACATAGATGCCTTCCTTGCCACTTGTCAGCCAATGTTGGTCCAACTCACTTGCCATGTCACCTAAATGGATCCACATGGCATGTTATGAACTGCCACATACTTATTTGTTGAATGTACATGTTGATTGTACCTACCACATGGCACCCTATGGGTGTGCCATGTGCCTCATTTTTTGCCATTTTCACCTGTTTAGTTGTATCTTTAGAACTTAATATATTTCACATCCGGAGGTCGTTTTGCGCGAAACGAATGTCACCAGAAATTTCTCAACGAGCTCTACACTGGTGTAAGATTATTTTTACATTTAGAAGACTTTCATTTTGATTGATCTTGGAGATCCTCCAGGATCATCAAGGAATATTTCTTGAGGTTATTTCCAAGTTATGCAAACCCTCCCACATTATAATTTCCTATGTCAAGGCCAATCAGTTTAGGTTTCATGAGAAGTGGGCCTAGTTTGAAAAAAATTCATCCCTGACCCTTTTCACCAGTCATTGGGTGGTCCTACGTAAATAGTTTCTTTCAATTAAAAATAAAACAACTTCCATTAATATTTTAAAAAAATATTCGTTAATTTGTACACCTATCAAATGGAAAATTTCCCCACGTGTTCCTACTCAGATTCTAATCTAAATTTGGCCTCAAGTAATAAATATGACTTGAAGGTGATGTAGGGATTTGGATACCTTTCCTATGGTTTATCTATGCTAGGTTTCCAACCTTGTGTGTTAAGAATAAGCCTTTACATTTTAAGGACTCTCTTCAAGCAGCGGTTTGGTTTTATAAGTCCAAGAATTAAAATTTGTTATGATAGGAAATTGTCCTCTAAATAAGAAAACTGGGACATCCATGATGTAGCTGACTTTGAGACCTTTCTGAAAATATCTCCTTTCCCCATTCTAACTTTATATGCCACAATTATAGCAATCTGAAAATTTATGTATGGGTTATAGGGGCACGATATATTCAGTGTGCATAGCAAAATTTTTGGGTTAGCCAAAGTGACATATAGTTTCCTCAAAGCAATTTTCCTGTAACACATAATTAAAGTACTTGTTGATACCTTTCTAATGATGCTTTGTTTTCCTCAAATGGATTTCATATGATGATGTGGAAACCTTTACAAGTTTGAACAACTTGTAGCCCCACCAACCAATCGATGTTAGTGACATCTCTCCTGAGAAAAATTGAGGGTAGAGATAGCATGTGCTCAATTTACTAAGGGAAAAGTCATGAAAGGCTTGTAGAGACATTTTTGACAACATTTTCCATGCTTCATCCTAACTTTGTCTCATATAATCCCCTCTTGACCCCCTCAGATCAAAGTTCGGGCCAAATTCAAAGTTTGTATTGCATGCTTCTTTAGAAGTATTTTTTAAAAATAAGGGGGGAAATAAAAAGGGAGAAAAACCCCTCGTCATCTTCCATTATTTCATAGACTAAAACTTCAAAGGAGAATAGATCTCGCTTTGGCATAAGGGAGCTCAACAACTAGGTGCAGGTTGTGTAATGCTCCTTTAACATGTGTTGCTCGGAATATTTCACCTCCTGCGGACAGCAAGGTGTTTCGCTGGTCTGAATGGTTCGGATCCAGAACAAATAGATCACAGAGGTTGATAACTCTCCCTATACGTTGTAGATATCTGGAATGCAAGGCTTTGATAGTTCACCTGTGTACCTCCAAAATATTTCAACATGAAACAGATCAAAGCAACCAGAATATGATCTACTAATCTATGCTAGTGACTAAGGAATCTAGCAATATATATCTAAAATCAAACATCAACAATATATATGGGACAGAAAATAAGCTTGCATTAAAAATATGAATAAGTTTACAACCAAGCCTTAGTGTTGACATGCATCTCCATGAAACCAGCTCTTCATCCCCAAAAGCTCCGACTCTAGCTCTCTATGCTCTCTCCAAATGATCTTGGGCCAAGAATCAGTCCAACAGCATAACAATACCTATATTGTTCCCCCCTCAACCATGGTTATGAGCTCATATTTATAGGTCTAGATGGATAGATATGGTTAAGAAATGCGTGGGTGAGGTGGCCTCTAAGATCCTAGGATGAGGGATCTCGAGCTCAACAAACCCACAGTAGTAGGGATAAGGGATATCTCGAGGCTTATCATCTAGAAGCCTCGAGAAGCTTCTCTTTTTCCCTTTTTACCCAGGGTACCGCGCTTTTCCTTCTATGACAGAGCGGTTCTAGTAATAACTGCATGTGGACCAAGGGTGACAGACGGTGGCACCACTTGTGGACAACTGATGAAAAGCAGTGCGAACAGGGGTACCGCTCCTAGATAAAGGGGCATGAGCAGTGCTGGGAATTTGTATGACAGACTGATAAGAAACCATTTAGTCTTCACTCCAGAAGTTGGGATTTAGGGCAAGTAGGTATTTCAAAGGTCTTATCACATTATGGTGAAAGGATTTTGGTATAACAGGATGCCCCCCAAAGCATGAGTCTTAGAGTGATACGATAAACGAGAGCTTTGAGAACAAGTCGTTGCCAGGAGATGAAAATGTTGGATCGATTGGAGCATGCAGTCAAGTACGAATCTGTAGTACATCAGTATGTTGACTCATAGATGCAAGTAACCAAACTCATAGCTGTAGACCAATACAAGGCATATCCATGAGTGGAATAAACAAGCATGGCTACTAGAATACAACATAGATCCATGTGATAGAGGACTCAAACTTGGACATAGCTACCAGACATACAACATAGATCTATGTCATACAGACGCAAATTTGAGCATATCCACGACCGTACAAATGTGGTTCCATGCTAGATATACAAAACTGCATCGCAACCTTGGGAAAAAGCAATGAGCGCTTTTAAACAAATGCCTAGGGTCTTCGTCTCATCTTCCACAAAGTACAATTCTATCCATGTGATTACAATGCTCTGAAGTTGAACATGGTAGAAACCACTTGATTACCAGCCAATTATGTGAGCCGTTAACAAGTGCGAGGGACATCACCATTAATGTCAATGATTCCCAAGGTACTCTAGTACAATCTACTGAGTGCGAATAGATGTCCTGAGGTCAAACACCCAATCGATTCTATCGATTAAAGGTCAATGATGTGAACCTATGTCGAGAGCGAGAGAATCTGTCATTAAGGCATACAAATCTGAAGGTACTAAATATTGTTTCTAAGACTATTTCCTGGATGATGAGCTGATGTCGACAGGAATAGTCTCATTGAAGGAGGGCCATGATGAGTCCCACATCGACGACATGAAACTCGGAACACAGTTCTGGAATGATGTGAACATAGTAACCATATGACTGACTCAAATATACTAACACAAAGGCTGCGTATACTGTAGAGGTAAGACTTCTTTAGATTCCCTTTGAACATCGGGCGGCACAACAAAATGACTTGGAAGCATGACTAAACAGGACAGATACACAATACGACAGTGGACAATGCATTCTTTTGAAAGACTTAAAGGATTGACATGACTCATGAAAGTGGATCGTCACAGAGATCAGTTGAATACCCAATTGACTGACATGATTGTGCAAACAAGTGCCATGTTCAAAGGTAATGACAAACAACTGCCATTATTTGCAAAATGATTCCCTTCCCATTTTCCCCATCATGATCGACGAGTGCCTCTTTCGGTTTTATGAGTTCAAAGAGGGTAACAAACACTCGATATAGTTTGTCAGAAGACAAGTCTAGTCTCATATGTTTTATGAACCTAAGAGAGAATGGGTTCGTTCCCAAAATGGGTCTCTCAATGTTTAAATTTTAACGAGTCCACTGAAAGAAAACTCGGTATCATTCATATTTAGAGAGTCTGAACAAATACGGAAGAAAACTCCATGGGGGTCCTTTTTCGTATGATTTAGTCTCTAAGGCCCGAAAAAGTGTAAAATCATACCTTAGAGAACTCTTCCAGTCATGATTGGCTGGAGTGTTCCTTTCTTGTAAATAGTACTGTCCGAACCAAGAAAGAGATAACCTACCGTTGGACAGATGACTCTTCAAATACTTTAACGAGAGTGAAGAAGACAAGATCGCTCGACAATCTTTTCATATTTAGGGAGCCTAAAAAGGGTTTAAAGAGAACTCCATGAGGT
>LPNX010135501.1:370631-386780 GCA_001517045.1 Pseudotsuga menziesii | reverse complement strand
CTTTGAGCCTTCTGGAAGGGAGATTCCATTCTTCTCCAACAGTTGAGTTAACATATCTATCTGCTTTTTCATACAAGAGCTTTCAGTATGATTGCCCTTCAAACAATATGAGCACTTGTTCATATCACCTTTATTTTTCTTCTTCTGGGTATTTTTCTTGGGACCTTGTTGATCCTCTGGAGACTGCTTCTTGTCTCTTCCTTTCTCAGGTGGATTTTTAGCTTTCTTTTTGCTTTTTGAATCCACCCTCGAATCTCCAGCAACCAGAGCTTGGTCTTTGGAAGGTTTGATGGTGCCCATCATCACCAGCTTGTCTTGTTCCTGTGTGAGAGATTCCATGAAATTTGCAAGGCTAGGCATCTTCCAGGTTTGAGCTGTGAGTTTTGTGGCATAGAAGGTAGAAACAAAGACTGAGTAGTCAGGTCCTATCTTCGAGAGGATGGCCAACACGAGCTGATCATCTTTCTTTTCGATACCGCACTGCTTCAGCTGCAAAACTAGTGCTTTGAACTTGGAGAAATATAGCTGCAGGGATTCAAAGCTATTGGGACTCAGAGAAATCAGCTCATTTTCAATCTGATGTCCCCTCATCTCATATGTCTTTCCAAAAAGCTCAGACAGCTTCTCCCATACTTGATCCGGTGAAGTCAATCCATCGAGATGGAAAAGGAGGTCTCGGGAAATACTGAGACATAGGAGGCCATAGGCCTCATCTCTCCGATTGTGCCATTTGATATTCTCTGCAGCAGCATTGGGCTCTACTTCTGTAGCCATAGTCACCCTGTAGAGGCCTTTCTCTCTCAACAAGATCTCCATCTCTTCTTTCCATTCAAAATAGTTGAAGGGAGTGAGAATAGTTTTCTGTGAATCCATAGCTTTAGAAAATCTGTCCTGGCTGTCAGTAGAAGGCTCCCAGTCTTGATGTCGAACCTGCAAAAAAAATTTTGGAGGAGAGTAAAAACCTACAATGGCTCTGATACCATGTAGAAATTCAGGCCTACAGTAGATTAATTTCACTCACAACAATTAACAATTGATCATGCAAATTATCAACAATGGAGACTGAATATGGAGCTGTAACACAAAATTATATTAACTGAGTGTACAATAGCCAACCCTGTAATAACATAGGCTGCTGAATATATAGAATACATGAGCAAATAGAATGCATAAGGAAGCATCCAAATCTAGCATAAAGCAGGCTTACCCAAAATAGGCAAATCCCCCATAGGTGTAAAAAGTTGATCCCAAATCTATCAAGGACCCCACGAATTAGCAAGGGCGCACGGGCAAGCTAAAGAGTGGTCAAATGGAAGCTCATACATGCTTTTGCATGGAGGAAAGAGTGGAGGATGAAAGGGGAATAAAACAGGTTCACCTCACCTAGTCTAGCTTTCCTTATGTGCTTTAAAAACTGGAAAAGCAGTCAACAAAGCAGAAAAAGAAGAAGGGCGCCTAGGAGGCCAGGAATAAAGCAGATTTGATTCCCAGGACTTTCCAAAGCGCTCCATGAGTCAATAATGGCAAGTTTGACCTCTATGGATAGGCAATTGACAACTTGCACATGGTGGGACTCATGGACTAGGCAAATAAGACAAAATAAATGAAATAATGTCTAAGTGGGTAAATACTATGGGTTGATTATTCTAACAGAGGTTTCTTTACACAATGTCACTTTTTATGAGCCTAGAAAGATTCGGAAATGGACTTGACTATCTTTTCATATTTAAGGAGTCTGAAAGAAGATGTGAAAAGAAGACTCCATGACGTTTCTTTACACAATGTTGTATTTTACGAGCTTGGAAAGAAACATGAACTGGACTCGAAACTTTGATACTAGATTTTAACAAGCATGACAAAGTTTCGTAATAAATCCTCAATGAACTTTTCCATTTTGTGAAAGTACGAAAAATCCATAAACAAACTTTCCAAAGCTTTCACTAAAGTCAACATGTAGACGACTCATAAACAAGTGTTAAATGCATCCAAAATCAACATTACGGGATTACGACAAATAGATTTTGACCAGAACATGATGTAATATCAAAACTATACTAATTCAGACCCAAAAAATGTCTATATAAGGCAAGTAAATAGTAAAAAATCAAACATTTCACTATTTACCTCTAGCAGAGAGCACTTGGAGTATTTTTTAGCCGATCTTCCACAGCTGATACCGGGAGTTTCCACCATCCGTTTTCAGCCTCGTCAGTTGCAGGAAAGAGATAAAAACTTATTCTTTCATTTCATAGCTTTTATTTTGGGATTTGATGGGGTTTTAGGCCTATTTTGCAAGCCCTAAAATCCTATTTGCGGGCACTGCGGCCACCCCTTGCGAGATAGGCAGTACCACCGAGAACCGCGCCAAGATCAAGGTGGACAGGCGATGCTACTGCTTGTCTCCAACAGGGCACAGGAGGTGTCGGCCGTGGAGAAATTAAACCAATGATATATACAAAATTAACTCATTCTTTTAATTTATGATTATTTAAGGATGATATTGATGTATACCATTGTTGTTTTGACAGGTCTAGGCTTCCAAAATATGGTGATATGGAAGGAAAGAACACATGATGACGAGGATGCCACTGCTGAAAGGGATCCAGTTTGTATTGCCGCACTCCGGAACTGTGGACTTATAAATTTCTTCCTGACACCAAGCATGGTGTCCCATGAGAGACTACTGGAACACATATTGAGAATGTGGAATCCAGAACAATAGTATTTCGAGGTGGGGGCACATATACTCACAGTGGAGGTAGAGGACATCTACTTCTTGACTGGCCTATCGATATGGGGTGCCCCTATCTCACTGACAGGTTCCCATGGCAGGGACATTACCACCAGAGAGCTTATAGATCGACACTGCGCACCAGGTACAAGTACATCAGGGCAGTGACAGACAGGGCTCTACAGATTGTTCTGTTCACCATACAGAGGGTGGCAGGGAGCCAGGGTGTACATCAGGATTCTAGGGCACATATTTTGTATGCCCTAGATGCAATGGCACCTACGGTGTTCAACTGGGAAGAAGCATTGCTTTCGATCTTCAAGGATCAGCTGACTAAATGTCGATAGGGAGAGCTGAAGCAATTCGGCTTTGGTTCCATCTTAGCTTGTTTCATCTTTGAGCGGGTCCCCTAGATGAGGCACCAGGTTACTTTTCAGAGTCTGAGAGCACGGGACCCCCGCATGCTGAGGTGGGTCCAGATCATGGCTCGCACAGGAGCGGATAGAGGCAGAGTGAAGGTCGGTGACGCGTTCTTCAGATGGCTGCGGGATCATATGCTCATGATCAAGGACTATGCCTATGCGGGCACAGATTTTACAGGTGATCCTAACCTACCACTCCCACGTAGAGGGTAGTGGGGAGACATTGGTAAGAAACAAGAAACCCTAAGGATGGAAAGTGTTTTTATGTTTTTTATGTTTTATATTTTTTATGATAAGTGACGAGACCTGTTTGTCTTCATGCAGATGTTGGAACAGCGATGCCTAGAGGAGCATCTCCATTAGACAGGCGAGTCGGAGCCCACTTCATGCCACAGGGTGATGATATCACCGGGAAGTTGGAGGATATTCTTGAGAGGTTGACTCTAGACATCCCAGATGCTGACATAGATGACCTCCCGACTAGATATCAGAGATCTACGTCGGGAGTACCAGGCAGATTCAGCAGGCTACTATGTAGGGTGGCTCGAGCAGTGATGTGCTATCACGAGCACCACTAGTGGATGAGACATATATACTAAAAGCTGATAGCTTCAATATTTTGTATGATGATTTTTCCTGAAATCCTACGTGCTTCAGATGAGGTCTTGGGACCTATTTTTTGTAACATTTTCGTATATATATACAGACTTTTACATGATGTTTATACATTTCAAATGGATGAATGCATTTTCTATGAGTTCTATGTGGCTTTAAATGTTTATTTACAATGTACCATGTTTGATTATCATCATGAATGGGCAATATGCCAATCTAGGATGTAATTATCCAATGAATCAGCAACTACATTATGTTCCCTAGGGATATGCCTATATGTAATGGTTCCAAATGATCTTTCTAACAAACGTACCCTCTGAAAGAGGCGGAGGAGCACCGGGTTCCTAATGGTGTAAACATGGTTTAAATGACAAACCACGAGCTGAGAGTCCATCAAAACTACTAGATCATGGACATCCTGGGAGTTAGCTTCAGTCAGAAGACCGATGACTGCTTCATACTCGACGATGTTATTAGTAGCGGGACCTAAGCAACCCGCTCCTGAACTGACCAAATCTTCAGCTGGGGAATAGAGAACCCAAGCAGCCAAGGCTAGATTCAAGGTGTGGCGGCAAGCACCATCAACGAAGCCATAGAAAGCCATCTGCATGACCAAAACATGGTATAAACAGATGTGGACACCAAAACTCAAAACAATCTTGAAAATACTAAAAACACACTGAAAGTCAATCAATATACATATATACAAGATACCATCCAAGAAGACCTAGGCATAGCACCTTTTCAGGTACAACCCATTGTGAGGTTGCCCCAAAGGGATCCCATCATAATCTACCAACTCATAGGCTCCTTTCTCTAACACCTTGGAAATAACGAAAGGTCCATACCACATAGACTCGAACTTAGCCTTTCCTAGCTTCTCATATCTCTGGTCATAAGTCAAAACTAGGTCACCCTCGTTGAAAACACGAGGCTGGACAAATTTATCGTACTGTGCCTTGACTCGTTTCTTATGTGCCTCATTAGCCAAGGCAGCATCTCTACAAGTCTCATCAAGGTTATTCAAGTACAAGAATCTCACTTCCTCTACGGAAGTGTCCAGAAGTTCGACGACGAGTTGTAAAGATGGAATCTGACATTAGATAGGCAAGATAGCTTCAAGTCCATAGATATGCTGGAATGGCATGAAACCAGTAGTTGTTTTCATGGAAGTCTGATAAGCCCAAAGAGTGGAAAAAAGAACAAGATTCCAATTGGATTTATGATCTCCAACCATTCGACAAAGCATAGTTTTCAAAACTTTGTTAATGGCCTCTACCTGACCATTAGCTTGCGGATAATACGACGTAGAGTTTTCATGGTGAAAACCTAGCTTGGCACTCAATTCCTCCATCATGTGATTACTAAAATGGGATCCATGATCAGTGACGATGGACTGCAGAACTCCAAATATAGCTATGATATGGTTGAACAAGAAGAGAGCGGCATTCTTACCATCTTATACATATGTAGGCATGGCCTCAGCCCATTTTGTGAAATAATCCACGGCTACAATGATGTAACCATGCCCCTCGGCTTAGGTAGGCTTACAATGCATGAAGTCAATCCCCCATTTGGAAAAAGGGCCAACAAAAATGATGGGGTGAAGCGGAATAGGATGGGTGTGCTTTTTGGGATAAAAATGTTGACATGGTGGGCATTTCTTAATAGCCTCATGACAGTCTTTGAAGACAGAAGGCCAGAAATAGCCAGTGCAAAGGATTTTTTGGGCTGTAGCCATCCCAGATAAATGACCGCCACATGCTCCAGAGTGGAAATCATTCAACACGTGTTCAGCCTCCTCATGAGTGAGGCATCGCCGAAGAATGGAATCAATCCCACGTCTATACAAGGTATCATGCAAGATAAGATAGTATTTCACGTGGTGCCGGATGCGGCGATGATCATCACAAGATAGATGCGGCTGAAAACACTGGGTCTGGAGATAAATCAACAAATATCCATACCAAGGATCAGTAGTGCTAATAAGGAATAGGAATTCATCCGGAAATGAATTGTTGGGCTGATTCCATGGTAGCACAGGGAAGGTCACATATAAGCTCAGCAAAAACCAAGGATTTCTTTGATGTAGCCTTGGAAAACTTAAGATCGAACTCCTGAAGGATGATGATCCAATGGGAGTACTTGCCCCTGAGTACCTGAAGAGTCAGAATGTAGTACATCGGGTTCTGGTCTGCCAATATGGTGGTAGTGCGAAGCAAAATGTAGTGACGAAATTTTTTCACAACAGTGACCGTGGCCAAAGCTAGCTTCTCCACATGTGAATAACGTGTTTCAGAATCAATAAGATTCTTATTGGCGTAATAAATCACATGCTCTTGACTGTGGAGATTATCCTGCACTAAAACCATGGCGATGGTATTAGGGGAGGCAACAATATACAAGAGAAAATCCTTTGAATAGTCTGGGGGGTGTATCACGGGTGAATGAGTCAGAGCGTGCTTAAGACTATCAAAGTCGCGTTGGTTCTGGTCATCCCAGAAGAATGGAGTGTTCTTCTTGAGGAGACGCATATAACCATGTGTTTTCTCAACGAAATTGCACACAAAATGGCGGAGAAAGTTTTCCTTCCCCTATAAACTTTGGAGTTCAAGGATGGTGGTTGGGGCCGGTATATTAATGATGGTGGCAATCTTCAAAGGATCGATTCGGATGCCATCTTTGGATACCACAAAGCCAAGCAGACATCCCGTCTCAACACAAAAAACACATTTATGTGGATTGAGCCGTATATTATAATGAAGACATCTCAAGAATATGGATCTAAGATGACCGGGGTGGTCCTCCCGTCGCTGTGAATGAGCAGGGAGGTCGTCAAGGTACGGTTCAACAATATGTTTAATGTCATGAAACGCATAGGACATCGCACATTGGAACGTGGTGTCGGTGTTTTTCAAGCCGAAAGGTAACTTCTTATACGCAAAGGTTCTCCATGGGAAAATAAATGTCGTCTTATGCTGATCGGCGGGCAATATCTCAATCTGATTATAGTTGAAAAATCCATCGATGAATGAAAATATGGCACTTCCAGCACAGTTGTCGATAATCTGATCGATGTGCAAGGTAGGAAAGTTTTCCTTGGGACAAGCTTTATTTAAATCCCTAAAGTCGATGCAAAATCTAATGGTGCCCTGCTTTTTATTGACAGGGACAACGTTCGATACCCATTGCATCAGAGGTATAGGATAAATAAAACCAGCTTTTAGAAGTTTCTCAATCTCAGCTTTAATAGCTGTGGCCTTCCTAGGATGGACTTGCCTAAGTTGTTGCCTGATAGGTTTAGCCATCAGACAAGTTTTAATCTCGTGGACCACAATGGAAGGGTCGATCCCAGGCATCTCTTCATAGGACCAGGAAAAAACATCACGGAATTCCTTAAAAAGTGCCTTATATGCTTTAGATTCATATATGGAGTAGTTCTGCCCAACATGAACATGCTCAATAACATCAGGCTTAGCTGATATGTCAATTGGGTTCATCTGAGTAATGTTGCAAAGGTTTCCTTCAGAATCTGTATCTTGCAACAATATAGGACTTTGCGGAATGTTGATAATATCAGTGGGAAACAAGGATGCAAAATCATGGCTTCCCGAACTGGTATTAGGGAGGAACATGGATCTATGATGGTGATCCTCCCAAATGGGCTCATCCATGTTCATGATCTCTATAATGGACTCATCAAAAGGAAAAGTCATAGAGAGATAGTCTAGAACCAGAAGAGATGGTGCTAACCAGTACGGTAAATGGTAAGGATCTGAAGCCACTAAATGAATGTCATCAGTGTGATCATTGGAGTAAGTTTGAATGGTGTCATACATAGCTTCATGCGGACTCAACAACATTTGTGCCCAGGGGCTCAATATCAAATGAGATGATCATATGGACTGTCACGGTATCCGTGCTAGGAGGAGTGGAGGGAAAAATCCCCATAAGGGATGAATCCTTTAGCATACCTACCCCAATCGACTGGTAAGGAGGAGGGGGCTGACCTAACATGGGGATTTTATTAGCCATGGAGGTAGTAACATCCACTGTACAGAAATTGAGCTGGTCAATACAAACAATTCTCCCGAGATGTGGGAATTGGACCGTTCGAAATACTGTTGAAGCAACAACGTTCATGGCATAGAACCAATTCCTTCCTAAAAGGAGGTTATAATCTAGAGGGTCATCTACCACTTCTACTTGGATGGAAACGGTTTTTCCCCCCTGCTTGACCACAAGGGCTGATATGAGGCCATGGGGATGAATCCCCGTCCATAAAAGGCTTTAAGGGTCGTAGGTGATGTAACAAGCTCGGGAGAGCCAAGAGATTTCCAACAAGTCAGAGATAACACCGAGGTCGAAGCTCCTTCATCTAGCACTATTCGAAAGAATTTCTTTCCCACTACTTTCGTAACGATCTGAAAAGCAAGTTTATGCAGTAATCTAGGTATATAGTTCTCAACATTGAAGTGAATCAAGTTAGTGTTATTTGGGTCTACAGCTCCTAATGCAGTCAACAAGTTCTTGTGCTGTGTAGGGAAACTTTGGAGTACTTCTAGGGTGGACATCGCACAAGGTTCCTGAGCGAGATCTTCAACCACATTATAGAATTGAGCAGCTCAGGAATTGGGATTAAAGACAACCTTCTGAAGAGTACTCTTTGGTGGGCACAAGATCATGTCGAGAGTAGGCTTCTCGATAGAAAAGGGAGCAGTAGATGAGGATTCCAGAGAACTAGTGGAGGGAGCTTTCCCTGAAGAATATTGATCTTCTTTCTTATCTGCGGGTTTATCATAATTCTAGCTTCGAGTTTGCAGATGGATGGTATCTAAGGACATCATACGAATTTACTCTAATGAACTAGAGTTAGCCTGGTTCGACATGTGGTCTACCAACTATTGTTGAGAGGGGAAAGGATCTGTAAGTACTGTAGGTGCGGGATTAGACTTCAAAAATTGGGAGATTTCATCCCGACGGGGACACTCCTTTAAGAAGTGGTCACCACCACATAACAGACAAGGGTATTTACCCTTCCTTTTCCCTGTGTTGGTGTCATTGTGGGTTGATTGTGGGGTCTCCTGCTGGTTTCCAGGTTTTTTATTGTGATTTTTACCTTTCTTTTTATTACTCGAGGTTTGAATACTTTGAATAGAATTGACCTCGGCAGAAACCTTGGGAGTCGAAGGAGTAACAGGTTGGGTTTGCTTGGCAGGTTTTGCTGTGGATAGGGACTGGATTGAACCAACAATCCCATCAACAGGTACTTTTTTCTTATGGCTTGGCAGGGTCAGTGCTGGGGCGAGGAGCTTGAGGAATCAGGTCATAAAGAGTCCCAGACTAGGAATAGACCAAGTCTAGGTACTGAGCCCGACTAATAGCCTGCCATTCCGTAACGGCACCACCCATGGCCACATCTCGGGCAAAAGGAGGCAACAAGAACTTAGTGAACCAATCAGCTAACAACTGATCTGGGATAGGAGCCTTAATGAGCCTTCTCCGCCTTCTCCATTCATGAATATGGTCAGAAATGTGGGTGGAGGGGTTTTGTTGCAGAGAAGTTAAAATATCAGTGCCCATTTCATAATGAATAGGGAGCTGAAAGTGCGTAAGAAATACGGTTGGAAATGAGCCAAAATCCACAAACAAGTGTTGTGGGAGTTCAATATACCACTTCGCGGCCGTACCAGTCAAAGTTCGCTGAAAGAGTCATAAGCGGATGGAATCATCCATGAGGGAGTTCGACGAACACCACAAATGAAAAGTCATAACATGGTTCTGCGGATCTTCACCCTGCTTCCCATCGAATTTTGGAATGTCTGATGGTAACTTTACCGGAATGGGAGGCCACGAGGGATTGTGTCGAATGGGATCATTAATCAACTTGGACAAATTAGGGAAGTCCAAAGTTGCAAGAAAAGGGCTGCACATACTGGTAATATTGATATGGCATGAAATTACCAATAGGGCCATAGGTTGACTGATAAACAGGTTGTTGTGAAAAAGAACTACCAGGAAATCCACCCATGGGGGGTTGATTTCCGAAATTAGGACCGCTAGGACCACCAGGGCCTCTAGGAGGAGGACCGCTAGAACCACTAGGACTTCCAGGACCACCAGGACCACTAGGACCACCAGGAGGCGGACCGCCAGACCCTTCGGGACCTCCAGGAGGTGGAAAACCTCTGAAGCCACCAAAACCACTAGGTGGAGGGCAACCAGACCCTCCAGAGCCATAAGGAGGAAAGCCACCAAGTCCCCCAGGACCATTAGGACCACTAGGACCATGAGGAGGACCATCGGGCCCTCCAGGACCATTAGGTCCCCCAGGGGGAGGACCTCCATAAGGCGGTCCTCCCACACCTCCCGCAGTATGTATGGGTATCCCTCCCATGGCTGGCATGTAAGACCAGTTGGGTTGCCCCCATGGCGTAAAAGTGTTGCTAGGGAATGGGATTCCAGTAGGATTGGATAGATTATTACCTACATGTATTTGATAACCATAACCACTAGAAGACTAAATGGCAATAGGTTGTGCCCCCAAGGGCTGACCTGAACTAGATGGGGGATTCACCACATTAGTGTGGGTGGGAGGGACAAAAACTATAGATGTTTTTATGTTAGAGGTCTGCTCCTGACTAGGTACAAATCTGGGATCAGATAATGTAGGTCATGCCAGGGGTTTCCCCCCGGCATTCAAAGGTACTGAAGACATAAGAATTGAAGGTTGGGCCCCAGATGCAAAATATCTGGGCAGATTTGGATCAGACATAACATAAGAGGTGAGAGGGGTGGAAATTTGACCTGGGCTGTGGGTTGTTAATGGATGATCTATAATCGGTTCAATGGGTCTCATAGAATCGTCTAGTGAACGATATCCCACAGGAAGGAATGTGGAGAAAACTGGTGAAGGGCCTAATAGGTTGTCAATCTATTTTTCTACCTCATGTGTATGGAGGATAGCAGCATTGTATTGCCTGTGTTCTTATTTACTCTCAACAATGGCATGTCCGATAGGTGTCTCCCAAAAAGGAGCGTTAGGACCAAAATCCGGACGGGTATCATCAACATGATCTTTCACAGGAGGATGGAGCGATGAATCCTCATGGGAAGTGTAACATCCCCGACCCTTCAACCGGTGAAGAGGACGCTACCATGGCGTTAACCATCCGGGAAACTAGCCCCATGAACATGTGCATTCATGGAAAATGCTGAAACAAAATGCTTTGAACTAGAACATGCATACATGAACATTTATCATACAGCGGAAGAAAACATATGTTTATACAAGCATTCAACATGTTCATCACATTCATTAACAGAAAATATGATTACAGAAGTAAAATGGACAAGATCACTTATCTTATGAAGAACTCATTCTGCAACCAACTACGTCGCTGCAACGATCCACCCAACCATAGGTCAGTGTGCTCCTTAATCTCTCAGCAACGCTACCACCCCCGAGTTGGGCATGATTCTCCAAGGAATAAGGAACAAGAAGTCTTACACATAGCCAAGGATACACAAAACACAGCCAAGCTAACACAGTTGGGTTTATCAGGCCATCAACAAGATAGCCAAGCCAACATGGTCAGGTTTATCAGGCCATAAAGGAGTTGGGAAAGGCTAAACACTAAGCTGGTGAGCTCATTACAGAGCTAGGAACACCTACACTAGAACTAGCCTGACTTCTAAGACACCCACACACACCCAACACAAGGAATCAATCCCTTCTCTGCTACACAGTCCCTCAGGCCCTGTATTCCCTTCCAATGCTATTCAGGGGTTATGGAGAATAAATCCAACCCTCTAACTCTGTCTATGTGGTTTCCAGACACACTAGGTTTATTAAGCAAACCAAGCCCCCATCCCTGCTCCCAACACAGTCTGAAGACCAACCATTGCACGCATGCAATAAATTAGCAATTACAGCTCAACAGGGGAAAACGACTCCAAACAGTCTGCGGCAGCCCCAAAGCGTAACAGCATACACAACCAACAAACATAGGGAACATCATCCCATTCTGCACAATCGAAGCCACTGGGGAAAACTTACGCAACCCACACTGGGGAAAGAAAATGCAGTCCCCCAACCTGTGCATGAGGGAAACTTGCACCAGACCCCAAATGTAAAGAATACCACAACAATCACAACTTAAGGGAGACCACATCAACAAAATGAATCTTGAGGAGATTGGCGGCAACCATAACTCACGGGAAGAACAATGGTCCCAATATCAACATCAAAATGACGGAAAATTACATGGCCATACCAGTCTATAAGGAGATCATACAGCCGAAAACATGAATGGCCCTTCACAGGAAAATCATGGATGAAAGAGCACAGCTCCCAGCTCACTGTGTGAGTCAAAACCAGAAAAAATCCAGTGCGTGACAATAATGAACAGACAATGGTCCCTGCGTGAGGATGAACAGCTCCGCCTATGCGCGTGGATGAACAGACAATGGCGAGAATGCGTAGTAGTCATTCTTCTTCCCAACATGAGGTTCAATCCGTTGGTGGAGTGTGCATGTGGGCAAGGACTGAAAGCCCTGCCACACTCCACTCCCAGCCATAACTGCCCCAACTAACAGCAGCAGTTTTTTTAATGGTGGTGGTTGGATTAAACAAGGAAAGATGACACATGGATTTTTCCCCCATTGCCAAGGTTTGACATCCCTCACCCTTATCCTTGTGAAAATCATGCCCCTTCTCAATTTAGTTGCTGTGAACGTACCTGGTTGGGTTATTTAATTAAAGATGCATATTTACATGATAACAAAACTCAATATGTATGCCGCATGCACCGATATACCATCGGTGACACTTTAAATCCGAAACATAGCATAACCAATCAATGGTGGGGCCTTGGCCTTTAGCTCCACACCACTATTCATTACAATATATACATCATGTACATTTAATGTAACGGGGTCAAAACCGGGGTGTTACATTCCCCTCCCCCTTCAATAGCACTGTCCTTAGTGCTTTACAAAATTTGAACAAAATACTACACTGGTATCACCTCAGTGTTCCACAGAATTGAACAAAAATGGATGTGCCAACCGCATGGCATCCTCTAGCCCCCATGTAGCCTCTTCAGGTCCGTAGTGCTCCCATTGCACCTTTACCTAACCTATGGCCCGGTTCCGAAGCATTGTGACCTTCCTGTCGAGGATGTGTATTGGCTCGATTCAGAACTCTCCCTCGGGTTCCACCTGAATCACATCCCAATTTATCACATGGTTAAGATCATGTACATATCTCTTAAGCAAAGAAACATGAAAAACATTATGAGCCTAGTGCTAGCAGGCAATGCAAGTCTATATGAAACTGGCCCTATTCTTTTGAGCACTTCAAACGGCCCACGGTATCTAGGTGATAGCTTGGCACAACTTCCAAGCTTCAAGGAACTCTTCCTTTCCCTCACTCTGAGGTAGACATGATCCCCAACACTGAACTCCCTGTTCACCCTATGCTTATCTACGTAGATTTTCTATCTGTCCTGTGCTGCTTTCAGATTCTGCCTGATCTTTACAACCTCCTGCTCCATTTCCTTCAGTAACTCTGGCCCAAGCACAATCATGTTCACTAGGTTATCCCCAGTCACTGGTGTCCTACACCTTCTTCCATACAAAGCTTCATACAGACTCATCCTCAAGGATGCTTGTTGTCCATTCTTATAAGCAAACTCTACCAAGTGCAAGTAATCTTCCCACTTGGTTGGTTTGTCCATCACGTACATGCGAAGCATATCTTCAAGAACCTGATTAACTCTCTCTGTCTGAGGATGGTACGCAGTGCTGAAGTTTATCTTTGTACCCAAATCTGCAAACAACCCCTTCCAAAAGTTGGAAGTGAACTTGACATCTCTGTCAGAGACTATTGCCTTAGGCAATCCATGCAATCTAAAAATCTCCTTCATGAAGATCCTTGCAATATCGTCTGTCTTATGCGTATACTTCACTGGTATAAAATGCGGTGCCTTTGTCAACTTTTCTACCACAAACACGATGGAATCATGTTGTCTCCAAGTCATCGGCAATCTTGTAATGAAATCTATGGAAATAACTTCCCATTTCCATTCTGGAATCGGCAAAGGATGCAACAAACCTGCTGGATGTTGATGTTCAACCTTTACCTATTGACATTTCATACACCTTGAAATGTATTCAGCCATGTCCTTTTTCATTCCTAGCCAAAAGTACTGCTTTCTAGCTGTAGCAATTGTCTTCTGATATCTTGGGTGACCGAAATACGGAGCTTGATCGATTTCATCCATAACAACTCTCCTCAAACCTGCTACATCTGGAATATAAATTCTACATTTATAAGTTATAATTCCATCTTCTTCCAATTTATATCCCTCATACCTCTTCTCAAGACTTTGCTGTTGCAATTTTCCTTTTACCTGCTCATACAATTCATCTCCAGCAGCATGACTAACAATCTGCTACCTCAAATCTGATTGGCAGATACTAAGAGATGCCACATGCATTTCTTGCACCTTCCTGCTGAGTGCATCAGCTACCTTATTTTCCTTTCCCTTTATGTGCTTGATTTCAAAATCAAACTCACATAGAAATTCCAGCCATCTTGCTTGCCTAGCATTTAGAGTAGGCTGATCAAACAAATACTTTAGACCATAATGGTCTGTTCTGAGCTCAAATCTCCTGCCCACCAAGTAATGTCTCCACATCTTGAGAGCATGTACTATGGCTGCAAGCTCTAGATCATGAGTGACATAGTTATTCTCATGCTCCTTCAACTTTCTTGACTCGTAACATATCACATGGTTGTCCTGCATAAGGACTCCTCCAAGCCCTTGTCTGCATGAATCGGTACACACCACAAAATATTTCTCTAAATCTGCAACCTTCAATACTAGTGCACTGGTGAGAAGATTCTTCAACCTATGGAAACTTTCTTCACACCTCAATGTCCATTCGAACTTCATCCCCTTCTTTTGCAAAGAAGTGATGGCATGTGAAAATTTGGAGAATCCCTCAATGAATCTCCTATAGTATCCTGCACTACTACATTTTGACCAAAAATCCGACGGCCGTCATGTCGGATTTTCGACACTTCCCTGTCGCATGTACGACACTTTGGTTTTTTTTGAAGCGTCAGAAACTTGGCGTCGGTTAAGCGACACTTAAGTAACCATCGCTTAAGCGACACTTAAGTAACCGTCGCTTGAATTTAAACCGTCGGTTATCTGACACTTATTAAGCGACAATGACGAAATTTTTTAAAAAATTTTGCACCCACAGGCGTCGCTTCAGCGACGGATAGAAAGGGAAACTGTCGGATATGCGACATCCAGAAGCGTCGCATAAGCAACGGATGCAGAGAATACCTGTCGGATAAGCGATGGATAGAAAGGGAAACTGTCAGATATGCGACATCCAGAAGCGTCGCATAAGCGACGGATGCAGAGAATACCTGTCGAATAAGCGACGGTTACTAAGCGTTGCTTAAGCGACGGACGTGATTTTTTTTTTTTTTTAAATACCTGCAAATTGGGTAACCCAATATTTATATGCTTGCTTCCAATCTGAAGCATCCCTTGGGTTTTCATATTCTAGATGTAACAAGAGGAAAGTTACCCTCTCCGTTCCTCGTGATTAGATTCAATCAATATTATTTTTAAAATACATTACATTATTTTACCTAATTCCTCTTTTTTTCTTTCTTTTTGTTTTATCTCTATTTTCGGCTGCATGTTATAGCTTCCTGGAAATTTTGTTGGCAGATAGTTTTATTAATATCATAGAAAGCCGACAGTATATATTTACCAGGATTTCAATCTTCTTGAAGATTTGCATTTGTGTGATATGGTGCATGAAATTCACTTGAATATTGCATTTCCAGTATAAGGACCTCCCAGCAGTTTTACCTTGAATACACTAGTGCAATCTTACCTGAATAAGTCGTTTTATCAATGACAGTAAACTTTTGTATTCTACTTTCATCCAAACTTTCTACCCATGTATTTAGGTGTTGTTCACTGGTTAACACTCAATACATCAAACACAATGACCGAATGCCAAAGCTCTACCACTCAGACACAATAACTGGAGGCATGCATCTCGTAAGGCCACTACAACTTCATTTGTATAGCACTGCAAATAAATTCAGTTTAAATACAGTGAGATGGAAAGGTAGCATTCCCTTGTCAATAATTTAGAATCAAGAACATATGTGAGTGCTTTTTTACATGCTCATGAATAAAATTACAGAGTAACATAAATATCTCACTTGCATGCAATGCATTAGATGGGTCACCAGTACCATCATAGTCGATCCCAAGCCCACCTCCAACATCAATGTAACGCTGAAAGTAAGCCAAATCATTTCAGTATATATGATAGGAA